>JASDQU010436307.1:43695-57362 GCA_032191745.1 Picea mariana | reverse complement strand
AGGACACCAATCCTCCCTAGCTCCTCCCAACCACCCTGAAATATAAATCTTTGCTACTGAAATTTATTACAGTGATATGATGTTCAATAGTGGCTTACCAGACTTATCACTGTTCTGCTGCATTTCATTGTTCTGTCTGCCTCATTGCCTTTCTGCTCACATCACTTGCTCTGTCTGTTCTTCTGCTATTTATGCTCTGTGCGCCATGTCCATTCACTGCACAGTTCCACTTCTATGCTATTCAGCTGCTGCACTCTCCTCCTTCTTCACACATGAATCACCTTCACCAACAACAATCACAGCAAACTCCTGTAGCAACAGCAACCTCATCTTTTCTCTGTACCATGTACTTATAGCTTCTGTGCACCTTGTGCATGCAATGTGTGCAATACCTCTGCATCCTGACTCTGCACCATTATCCTCCACCTCTCAAGTGCTTTGTCTAATCATCATCATCGTGACTCTTCAGCTTCTCTAGTGGTTCTCCCCGCGTGTCCAGCATCACTGTATGTTATACTGAGATTCCTCAGCCTCTCTAGCAGTTTGAGACTCTTCGTCTTCTCTGTGACAGTCGAACTCACCTTCTCTATTTCAGTTACAGGTCTCAATGCTCATCAGCTGTCAATCACCTCCATGAACATCTTCATCCCTCTCAGAGACTCTTCACCTCCTCTGTCAGTCATCCCGTAGTGTCTTCGAGTCCTCTGGTAGAACCCATCAGTGGTTTCTGGAAGTTACACTGTATCGTGCTACAATTGCCCTCCGATCTTGTTCAAATTCATCTGCACCGTTGGATTGAATCCATGGGATCTTGCATTCATTTCGGCATTTCGGCATTCGGCAATTCTGTGCTGAGTGTCTTGACACTTTATTTCGTGATCTTCGAAGTTTCGATACAGGACTTTTCTGCACTAGCTCCTTCCCCAATATGACTATGATCATAACCAAGCGCCTATGCAAAAAGTGCTTTCGCGACTTCGCATATTGCAAATTCGCAATTCAAGTTGCTTTGTTTCTAATATTGTGATTCGCGAAACTCTGACACGGAGTTGAACCAATGGTCCAGATCTGATCTCGATTCAATGGCTACGATTGAATCGCGATATCGCACATCGCGAAATCGGAAGTCTTGTTGCATTTGTTTCTTTTCCTTTTGAAATCACGATTCGCGAAACTCCGACACAAGTTGTGATCAATGGTCCAGGTATGACCTTGACTCAACGGCTACGATTGGATCGCAATATCGCATATCGCGAAATCGTGATTCTTGTTGCATTTGGTTCTTTACCCTTCTATGTCGCGATTTGCGAAACTTCGATATGGAGTTTGATCAACGGTCCAGATATGATCCCTGCTCAATGGCTGCGATTGAATCGCGATTTTTCATATCACGAAATCGGCATTCTTGATGCATTGGGTTCTTTGCCTCTCCAAGTCGCGATCCCCGATACTCCGACATGGTGTAAGTCTGCTGACGTCACACGTGGATTGACACATGTTGAATACTGCCACGTGTCACTCTGATTCGTGACTTACATGTGCCTGAAGTGTCGATTTAGCTTGGCACTTGCCATTGTCTGGCTGTGCCACGTGTTCTTAAGTTTGCTGACGTGAGTCAGATCGACGGTCCAGATAAGAGCTTGATTCTACGGCTCATATTACGTCACAATTTTGCATATCGTGAAATTGGGATTTCAGATGTCAATAATCTTTGACATGTCCAACTCTCAATCCCCGAAACCCCGACAGGGAGTTGGATCAATGGCCCACATAACCCCTTGAGATGGACGGTCCTCCTGCTTTTAGGATTTTGTGAGCCCATTTTCTCCTTGCACTTTAAACACTGTGCAGGTTTTCCCCGATCCAACGGTGGTCAGATCCTGCGCTCAGATCTAACTCCTGAGATCTATCCTCCTCTTCAGCGCGCGCTCTTCTTGTTTTTATTCAGATTTGACGGCCCTCATGCTGTCGAAATTTTGGATGGGATCCAACGATCAGCGACGCTTCTCCTCCAAGCTTACATATCCTTCTTACTTGGAAGAATTTCGACTCTGCGCTAAGTCCTCTTGAGCCTTCATTGTTCCTATGTGTCCATCGATGCACACTCTGATCCTGCCATCTTCATTGTTGTACTTGCCATCAATGACAAGCATACGCTACCTGTTAATCATTTTCCAACATAAACTTGACTATGCTCTAAATAGGTGCTTAATGACCCCCTTTTGCATGCATAACGAGACTATGGGTCTCATACATGACAAACTGGACTAAGACTTTTATACACAACACTTTTTCACAAATTGATATCACCATCATATTTCTCTCAAAATTCTGAGAAAAATGAGTATAAACACTCTATACTTTTCTTAAAGAACTTGGTAGCACATAAAACAAGTCAAATCTAACATAGGAACACCTCTTCCATGCAAAGTGAGGAAAATATTCACTTGGCATGAACTTCAATGCATATCCTCATAAAATGGAATGCATTTCCATGCTTACTTATGAAGGTTAGATGTTGTGTTTATATAGGGCTAGGTCGGCCACCTGACCCCCCCATATACTCGGGTTGTATTTAATTAACATAAATATATATTTGTTTGCTTTTTATAACAAGTAATAATCATGGCACATTGGTAGGATCATATTACTAAGTCATTGGAATATTCCCCAAAGGTCATGTGTTTGATTCCCATTTGACCCAACAAATTGTATACTATTTAGCCATTATTGGCCATTTTGGTGTTTCCATGTGGCACCCATTGATTTGCTCACCTGGCATCACATCACTGCCTACATCACCTGCACAGTCACCTCGCCAGTAATTTCCACGTCACCTTCCACTTGTCTTCCACGTCAGCTTATGGATGCCATGTCACCACCTGATTGTACCTACCTTGTCATCATACAAATGACATGTGGAATTTTTTTATTGGTCCAACTAGGTGCCAAAAATTCCAAATATGAGTCACACGTGGCAGCCTCTCATTATGCCACATCAGCATGTTGAAATCATCATGATGTCACCTCATGGCCTATAAGCTCTACATATGGCCACATGATAGCCCATGGGCCTGCCATGTGTCCTGTCCTATTTGACCTTTTGTGTGTTGGTCAAAATCTTCAAAACATCATAACTTCTTCATACAACATTTTTTGAGGCAATTCATGCATCGTTGGAAAGTTATTTTCGATCCATACACAATGAATTAAATTTCATGAGCATTTGAGAAGATCAATTTTTTAGCATTATGGATCCTCTTGGATCACTTTATGGCTAACTTTTTTATGGTGTTGGCCAACCCGCGACAATTTTGTGAGAGAGAAATCATTTTACAACCTGACCAGGGTCTATTGCTCTAAGGGCCTCAATAAGATACTTATTGTTGCCAAAATAGAATTTAGAAAAATATTGTTTGTGTGCTATAGCGAGGTAATACTTTCGACCTCTTTGGGGAGATTTTTTTTCTAGGTCCTCAAGGGTCCCATATCTCCCAGAAAACCATGGAAGAATGATGATTGGGATAGGGTAAGGGAATGTAAATTGTATTTCATGGGGAGGGTGGGAGGGAGGACAAAGGGATCAAGGTGGGGAGTGGGATCGATTGAGGGTTGGGAGGGTGAAGTGACATAAGGGATAGGGGGGATAATAAGAATAAGGGGGAAAAGTGGGTTCTAGGTAATCCAGATAGTCCTAGGAAGAAGGAGGATCTGAGAAATCCCTGCAATCATAGTATGGTGCAATTCCACTAGAAGAGAAAATATTTCAAACCGGAATAGGGGTAGGGGAAGTAGAAGATATCTTACCCAATTTTTCTTCTGCAAGAATGAAGGAGAAAGGTAGTGCTGGAGTTCTCACCATTGGAGGAGGAGCTAGAGATTTTTCTAAAGAGGAAGGAATCTCAGTACAAACTCCCTTCTACACAACCTGTGGGACTTTTATGTCCACTTATGCATGTCCTGAAATTATTTTCACTCAGGATTATCTCTTCTCTTCTTTGGTGTAGTCTCTTGAGATATGAGCATAGGAGTGGCATCACCCACACTTGAAGGGAATTCCTTCATAATCAAGGGTTTGGTTAATGAAGAAAATTGAAAAAAAAAATTCTAGACCATCGAATATATTGAGCCCCACTAAAATTATATCCATGCCCATGTATCCCAAAGAGAGATAGGAATAGTTGGTGTTGGAAGATTGGTTGTTGGCATTGATGTCAACCCTAGTCATTGGTTTTGGACCGCAAGATTGATGAAGGTATTTGGACATGAAGAAAAGTGCACATGCAGACACAACACCCATGGATGGATAGTATGAATCATGTTGTTTCCAGTGGTAGGTGGCATGTCACGTGGATCCTCATGTTTGAGGAGAAATGAATTTTTAAAGATGACAAAGTTAATTGAAGAAGGAAGTACAGGTCGGCCCTAAAAATAATTAAAGAAAAGAATTACAAAATAAGAAAGTGTCAGGTCGGATCTAATGTTAAAATGAAGTGACATAAAGGGTATAAATACATATCATTATACATTCATTTTACACACAAATCGAATTTCAGAGGAAATCTGAAGTAAAGAAGGTCGGATTTCAAGGGAGGATGAAGTATTTTGGTGATGTGTTCTAGGTATGTTATTTATAGGTCATCTTACCATTTTTGCTATAACGTTTTTTCTAGAACGATTTGGATGGTGAAATTAATATGGTATTGAGAAGACATATCGACGTACCTATGGTAAAAATTTCATCTCTTTAGTCGATATAATTTTAGAGATACACTATGTGGAAGATAGGGTTTTTTACTAGTCTCGAAGCTTGTCATAAACAGGTGTTCTGGGTAAAACAGTCATAACTTCTTGATAGAGAATCCAAATGAAGTGAGACAAATTTCATTGGAATCATACGGGCTTTAGTTTATTGTGTTCGAGTTTCAGAATCTGATGTTAAATATTGAGCGTGGGGCATTCTATACAAGTTCGATCCCCTGAATAAACCAGAATTGAATAAGGTCTATCATTCTCTCTATAACTTCTTTTTGGGGAGGATTCAATGAGTGAAACTTGGAGGAGTTTCAGAGAATACATTGAGTAATATTATCTATAGGATCAGAGTATTCCAAGAATTGAATAATTGCATAATTTGAAAAAGTCTCAGGAAGCATTATCAGGTTCTATGTGATGGTTGGTTGATGATGATGATTTAATGTAAAGTTTTATTATCTCTCATATATTCTTGGGTGGAAGGAAGGGGCAAGGATGGAGATGTCAAACCTCTCTTCATATTGGAGGATTGTATATTCCTTTTGGAGTTTTATCCCTCCCTTTATATTTGGAAGCTGGAGCTACCTTTGGAAGTCATTACTTCCCTTGAACAATAACTATTGATTATTTATCATATATTGTGCATAGTGTATTGTGGTGTACTGGTGTAACTCTTATACTATTTTTCATTGTTCATTAGATATAATTGAATGGTTTAAGTATAAGTTGAAAAAAAAAATTGTACTTGATATTGATTCACCCCCCTCTTAGTATCAACAATTGGTATTAGAGTGGTTACCTTCAGTACAGTTTAACTACTGGAAGGAATATCTTAACAAGAAATGGAAGACAACATTCCAAATGGAATTCCACCATTTGATGGAAGAAATTTTGAATATTGGAATAATAGAATGGAAACCTACTTGAAATCTCTTGGGACATATGTTTGGTTCTCAGTTGCTTCAGGATACAATGCTTTGAAGAAACCAAATACTGTGGCTCAGAATGAAGCAAAAAGGAACAACAAATTGGCAATAGATACCATCCTGGATAGATTGACAGATTCAGTAAAATCCAAGGTGGGATCATGTGCATCAGAAAAAGAGCTTTGGGACAAGCTACAAGACCTTTATGCAAGGGAAGAAGTAGAAGAAGAAGACGAAGTTGAAGCAAATTACAACATCTCATATTTCAAAGAAGCAAATAGAGGTTAGTTATTTTTCTTTAATTGTGAAGGAGTAGGACATGTTGAATTTGAATGTCCTCATCAAAGGAATGAAAGAGATGACACTGAAGAAGAAAATTCCAATGAAGAAGAAGAAAATCATGAAGCAGAAATGATTCAACAAGAAGATGAGAATCTTAAAAAATTGAAGCATGTTGAGATTGAAAATAGCAAGCTCAAAGACACGCATACAAAACTAAGAAGTGAATTTGGTAGTTGTGAAAAGACAGTTGTAAGCTTGAAGAAACAATTAGAAGACTTTGAGAAACTAAGAGAAGAAACCATTCCCTTGAAAACTCTACTTGAAGAAGAAAGAAGAATAGGAGAAGTAAAGAATGTCCAAATGATGAAGAAAGAATAAGATTGTGAGAAACTAGAACAAGAAGTTGTCTCATTGAGGAAGGGCTTAAGAAACTCTCAAGTGCCAAAAGACTTAACACATCTTGGATGCATGGGTGAAACTTCATACAAAGAATATGAAAATACCAACAAGAAGTTTGAAGAAAGAGATACACGGGCAGTTGATGAGAAGTGGACCGAGATACCAGAAAGAAGGAATGATTACAAAAGAGATGAATATCCAAGAAGACCTCCTACCTTCAGGAATCAAAGAAACTTCAATCAGTATGAATGAAACTACATAAGAGTATATCATGAACCCAGATGGACTACATCACAAAGAAGGTCACTTACTCCCAGGTATCAAAATTTCTTTCTTGGTCATTGTTATACTTGCAAAAAAATTGGACATAAGGCAAATAATTGCAGAATCAATGAAAGGAACAACTATGCAAGAAACATGAATGGTGTAAATAGAAGATATGGAAATAATCGTGGATTTGTCAACATAAGTTATAATTCATTTTCCCCATTGATGGACAAAAATATTGTATGCTACAAATGTAATTTTCTTGGTCACAAAGCACGAGATTGCATATATATGAATGAATATGTCCCTATGCCAACCACAGTATGGAGAAGGAAAGAGATTCCAAACAATCAAGATTGTCGAATAGAATTGACCGCTGAAGAATGTAAAGAAGGAGATGAATGGTACATAGACAGTGGATGTTCTTCACACATGACCGGAGATCAAGACAAATTTATCATCTTGAAGAGAAAGGGTGGATATGTTGCATTTAGAGATGACTCAACTGCCAAAATAATTGGAAAAGGTGTAGTAGAGCTTGGAAGCAAAAATGTAAAAGAAAATAATGTTCTATTGGTTGAAGAATTGAAGCATAATCTACTCAGTGTTAGTAAAATGTGTGATCAAGGATATACTCTCACGTTTGACTCACAAAGATGGAAAATCAAAGAAGAAGGTTCAGGAAGATTGGTTGCAACTGCAACAAGAAGACCAAGTAACATATATGTCATAAATTCACCAAAAATATCCAAGGAAGAAAGAGACCATAAAAATGAAGTGTTATTAAGTGCTATATGTTCAGGAGGAGCAGCCCCAAAGAAGAGAGTTACCTTTTTCCATTAAACTGAGGGGGAGAATCCCTACCCTTTTCCATTGATATCAAAGGGGTAGAGAAATTGGGATCATGATGACAGGGGAAGCATGAGTGTTTCCATCAATGGAAAAGGGGGAGATTGTTGGAATATTGGTTGTTGTCATTGATGTCAGCCCTAGTCATTGATTTTGGACCACAAGATTGATGAAGGTATTTGGACATGAAGGATAGTGACATGCAGACACAACACCCATGGATGGATAGTATACATCATGTTTTTTTTCCGGTGGTAGGTGGCACCTCACATGAATCCTCATGGTTGAGGATAAATGAATTTTTGAAGATGACAAAGTGAATTGAAGAAGGAAGTACATGTCAGCCCTGAAGATAATTAAAGAAAAGAATTAGAAAATAAGAAAGTGTCAGGTCGGCCCTAATGTTAAAAGGAAGTGACATAAAGGGTATAAATACATATCATTATACATTCATTTTACACACAAGTCGAATTACAGAGGAAATCTGAAGTAAATAAGGTCGGATTTCAAGGGAGGATGAAGTCTTTTGGTGATGTGTTCTAAGGTATGTTATTTACAGGTCATCTTACCATTTTCACTACAATTTTTTTTATAGAATTATTAAGATGGTGAAATTGATATGGTATTGAGAAGAAATATATAGGTACCTATGGTAAAAATTTCAGCTCTTCATTCGCTATAATTTTGGAGATACACCATGTGGGAGATAGGGTTTTTGACTAGTCCTGAAGCTAGTCATAAACAGGTGTTCCGGGTAAAACATTCATAAATTATTCATATAGAATCCCAATCAAGTGAGACCAATTTCATTGGAAATAGTATGGGCTTTAATTTATTGTGTGCAAGTTTCAAAATCTGATGTTAAATATTGAGCACGGGGCATTCTGTACAAGTTCGCTCTCCTGAATAAACCATAATTGAATAAGGTCTACCATTCTCTCTATAACTTGTTTTCGGGGAGGATTCAAGGAGTGAAACTTGGAGGAGTTTCAGATAATGCATTGAGTAATATTATCTACAAGATCAAAGTATCAAACAATTGAAGAATTGCATAAGTTTAAGAAGTCTCAGGAAGCATTATCAGGTTCTATGTGATGGTTGGTTGATGGTGATGATTTAATGTAAAGTTTTATTATCTCTCATATATTCTTGGGTGGAAGGAAGGGGAAATGATGGAGAGGTAAACCTTCTCTTGATATTGGAGGATTGTATCTTCCTTTTGGAGGTTTATCCATCCATTTATATTTGGAAGCTAGAGCTACCTTTGGAAGTCATTAATTCCCTTGAACAATAACTATTGATTATTTCTCATATATTGTGCATGGTGTATTGTGGTGTATTGGTGTAGCTCTTATACTATTGTTCATTGCTCATTGGATATAATTGAATCGTTTAAGTATAAGTTGAAAAAAAAAAATTAATTGTACTTGATATTGATTCACTCCCCTCTAAGTATCAACAATTAGCTTCATAAAATAATCCAATTGAGTTCCCAATTTTTCTAAATACTGCATCCAACCAAAAAATAAGGGGAATACCCAAGAGGTGAACCCATACCATGGTGATATCCATCCTCTCTATGGTAGCATCAAACTCCACTGACCATATCTTCAGGAACAAAGATTGTGTACCAAAAAACCATCGACCTGGAAGAATTTTTTGACTGTCTGAAGCCGAATGGAAGGTCCACGCCATCCATACCTCAAAAATAACTAGATATTTCAGTTCATACCACAAAACGAGCTCAAAGTTCTATGTGGACCAATGATGGAGAGTGTTTGTGGAGATTCATTTGCTAGCAAAGCACCCAACTAGGATTTTTTGTTGCATGGTGGAAATGTCATTTAGTTGAATGTCTTCATCAAGAAATGTTTTTTTCTCCTAACCTTTCTCTTTAGGAAACACTTAAGCTTCCTCCTTTCTTCCATGTCAGCAGTTCTAGAACCAGTGGAGACATATATCTTGGGAGGTGCCCACAAAGGAGATATTCAAATAGGAAGTTTCTGATGAATCTAAATGTTTGTGGGTAGATCGACTCCAATAAGTAAGTGTGAATATTTTGGAGACAGGTACTGAGGATATCTAATGTCAATTGTTTCATGAAGAAAATTGGAAGGGATGGATCGATCGACCAGAATGGTGAGAATGTTAGTAGCTTCAGCATGCACTCGAGTTGGAACCAGATGAAAAAGGGTAATCTCACCAAAGGGAGATGGATTGTAAATCCAATCACATTGAGTGGGATAAGTGGCACTCAAATCTGAGATGGGGGAGAACACATGGTTGGTGCATGTCACACACACACACACAGAGGCAAGTGTCAGTAGGGGAGGGTTCTTCAGGGTGGGCCGCATGAATTGAGGATGTTGATGTGACCAATGTAGCCCACATACCAATACCCATATTTGGGTCCTCCATGTAGTCCAACAATTCCTCCTTTTCTCTTGTCATCATATCAAGACCTGAGGACTAGATACACACGATTTTTTTGTCATGCATACGTCAACCTTGTCAGCCTATGAGGCGTGCCACACATAAGCACTATATGCATGAGGAAGGAGGCGATAAATGAGGTTGTTATCAATAAATAAGGTTATTCTTTCTTTATTTTCACCACTTGGTCTAGGGAGTGCTACAATTTGGTACAAGATCCTATGTTTCTACACTTTGGATGTAAGGGTAACTATGTTTCTTAAAAATCATAAGTTGACAATGCTCAAATTTAAAATTTCATGAGTGATAACTATTTACTATGTTTTTGACATAACTATGATATGCATTTCCCTTATAAGCTAAATAACAAGGTCCAATCAGTCAAATTATAAACATTATATGTGTTTGAAAATATTCTTACAGTCATTCTATAAAATTAAGCTAGAGAAATAATATAAATAAAAATCACATGTGTCGTCTCCCATAATGGGTTGAACTTTGTAATCTACTTGAGATATTAGTGATTTCCATCCCTTTTCTCTTGACAATACTCATGAACAACTAAGTTTTAGTTTTAGACAATAATGTGAAAAAAAATATAGCATACCACTAGAAGAAAACAACATAGATACAAAATCAAAAAAAAATGCAAAACCTTGTGGGGCATCACCAAAACCATATGTACATTTTTTACTCTTCATTAGTGATGTCTTTCCATCATATTAGAAAAAGGAGGGAGTATTTATGTAATGAATTCTAGAATTAATGTAAGGTACATGGAATTAGGAGGCATCACACGACATATTATACTCCCTCATGAAATTGAGTTGTTGAATTAAAGAACAAAGTCATAGTAGATATGGCTTAGAGCATTCTCACATGAAGTCTTAATATTTTTATTTAAATGAAGAAATTCACACAACATTGTCTTTTCTAAGTAAGTGTCCCACTATACTCCTGGAGAGGAGCTTAGAATCATAGAAAGCGAAGGTTCAACATCTAAGGATCTTTGAAAAGTATTTCCTATGTCTACATTCCATATGAAATGAGAAAGAAGTTTGATCACAACTAAAGGAAATGGATATTAATTAGGTATATTAACAATACTTATTGACTCTATGGCCTAAAGGTAAAAAAAAAATCATGGTAAGTAGTGATGTGTCTAATGGGTGTCTAAGGAAGATGAGACTAAGCACTCTTTACACTATAATGAAAAGGGAAAATAAAAAAGTTGAGAATGAAAACGAGCATGATGTTAGTGATGATTTTGTTTAAATTTAACACAAATGAAGTTGATTTGGTGACAAAATATCATTGAACACTCAAAGTTGGATGAAATTCCCAGTGATAATGGAGTGAAGACTAAGCGTGTGGAACAAAATGTGAATTTTACTTTGATTGTGGGAAATGCAAATTTCTATTGAAGCAAATGTTGATGGTGAAGTTGTAGTGAATAGATTTTCATTTATACACAAAACCAAAAGATGACCATTGGGCCTCCCATCATCTTAATATGGATCATTGGTGTTGGTAATATCCCCTTATTTATCTCCTTGCCTAATCCTAGACATGTGAATGTGTTTTCCTCATTCTACTAGCTAGATTTAAAGTCCCCTTTGTTTTTTTTCTATGTCATGATTTGGTCATGTCTATCCCTTTTGGTTTCATTACTTGGACATTTTCTTCCTTCTCTTGGATCAACCTCGACATGCATTCTTGAATTGGTCCACCTTGGTTAGATAAATATGTCATTTTTAAGGTTTGTAATGTCCATTTAGTAATTGTGAGTACACACAATTTTTAATATGGTCAAATATGATATTCAAGTTTCTTGTTCCAACCCTGGAGTGCCATCAATAGGTTGTATGTTGATCTACATATATCTCCCTCAAACCCATGGATCTACTTAAGACCAACGAATCTCAAAATTTGACCTATGGGTAAGGAGTTGACCCCCACCTTTTACTCTATGGATATCTTTTGTGCCTTGTATGCCCTAGTGGTTTTACATGGTTGACAAATAACCCTTTTTCAAGTCACGTTAAAGTCACAATAGAGGTTTAATTTTTTGTTCTAAATTCTTAGTAAAACCCTATCGGACTTTAGCTAAGTACAGAATAAACCCTTTACTTAAGCAACTAAACTACATTATTATATAATTTCCATCAACTCCTCAAAGTGGGTACGTACCCTAATTGTTGAGCTTATTCCTTTTCTTGGATTTTTCCCTTTGTACCTACGATTTCAACTTGTATCTTGGGTTTTCGTTTGTGGGTTTCTTTTGGATCCTCTTTATCACCCTTTCAAGGAGGATTACTAGCACCATATCACAGGATATCTCCTCACGCATGAGGGATAATTTTATCTACCAACCAATAACATTGTTTATTTTTTATTTGGTGGATTTGGTGTCATTTGTACATATATTTCATTGTTTTGGAGATTGCTTTCAGGGACAAGTGAGAATATCGATGGTGGATTGGAGCTTGTTGGGAGTTAAACCTCTTTGTTGGATTCATCAAAGGTTGTAATGTCTCCTCTATTTAAGAGTGTTAATTCCTCTTTCTCATCTTTTCTTTGGGTATTTTCTTTCTTTCTAGATTCCATTGTTGATTTTCATTTCTATCCATTAGAATCGTATCTTTCCAAGAAAACCCTAAAAATTCAGTTAAGTATCCTCTAATACCAATCAAAACCCTACGTTAAAATTAATCTATATTTTAATAATTAACCTTTAGGTTTACCTTATTCCCTTTTCCTTCCCCCTTTTTTCCCTTAACTACCTTCATAAATTAGGTGGTGATTCTACTCCTTTCTTCATCCACTCCCTTTACTGGCAGTGGATCATCTCCTATGTGATAGTGTGGTGATTCACTTTAATTTTTTCACTACATATTAGTGAATCTAATTGGTAATTTTCATCAACCGTAGGACCCTCCAATGAGATCCACATCATACTCCTTTGGATTGTGACTCAACCTCTCACTTCTTATGCCAATAGAAATGATCCCATTCTTGTACCCAATGTGCCTCCTTCTCATAGAGGAGGATATTGTGGGTCATTTTATTCTCCAAGACCTAGCCTCACCTTTGAGATCACTCCCTAAACAAGTGGGCATGCAACATTTGACATGTGTGACCAACCCATTTCACCCAAGTAAGGAAAGTGTTGTGTATGCCACAAGCTTAAAATTCATGCAACTACCAAGTGTTGATCTCTTAAGAAGGAGGAATTTGAGCGATCATGTCAATGCACTCTTTCTTTTCCCCAAAAAAATAGTATTTTCCCCAACATTTAACATAAATCCCAAGGTTTGGTGTTACTACCATAAGATTGACACCAACCGTGTAGAGAACTATTGTGTTCTAATTTAAGATAAAATACATTGCTAAGTTCATTCCAAAGAATGCACAATCATGTCCCCCGAGACAATTTGGCTTGCCTTGGCATGGCATTCCTTCTAACCATGATGGATTAGTTCTCTCATTTCAGCATGACAATTCCCCCCCTCTTATGATGGAGCTTAATAGAGTTCTTCCCTAAGGAAAGACCAGGATAATTTTCCTCTACATTCATCATTACATTCTCCTCCTTTCCTTATAGTGACCATAGATACAAATCTTAGAAAAATAGGATCATGGAGCAATAAAATAAAACGAATTTAGAAATAAAACACAAAAGATACAAAATAAAATATTTTGCAAGGTAATTTTTCCCAATATTTCGCTTTGGGGGCGCTTCCCCTAAATCCCCCT
>JASDQU010436307.1:13126-24842 GCA_032191745.1 Picea mariana | reverse complement strand
ATATACATAG
Organism: Picea mariana; assembly: GCA_032191745.1. Lineage (NCBI taxonomy): Eukaryota > Viridiplantae > Streptophyta > Pinopsida > Pinales > Pinaceae > Picea > Picea mariana. The sequence continues at coordinate 24,832 of JASDQU010436307.1, read as the reverse complement.
TTATAGTAAATAATAAGTGTAAGCCTTTTTGTCTTTCATGGAAAACTTAGCACCTTAACCACTAATTGATCTAAGAGATAAAAGAAAGATTCAGCACAAGGCATTTGTGATTTGAGTGTTCATTCACAAAGTTTCTTAGACAAGTTGAAACACAATGCAAAGGAGTGGAATTATCCTTGGGTGGCATCAATGGTGACAAATATGGTTGAAGAATTGCAATGGTTGATGCCATGCCTTAGGAAAAGGCACATCAAAATTTGAAAAATAATTCCTTTAGCCTAAGATGAGGAGCTTGGAGGTCAAGCACAATTTAGTTGTAGGTTATAGGTCTAGCGCCTTAGGCACCTTGACCATGAACATCTTGGGTAGACATCTTAACTTGAACGATCAACTTTTGTGATGCAAGTGCACTCCATGACTTGCATGGAGTTATCAAGTGGAGTTGGCATGACCTACCACCAAATGGTAAGGTCACCTCCATGGGAGTTATCATGTGTTCCATGGAAGACTTAATGTTGGAATATATTAGGGGTTTTTGCAAACTCCTAATGCAACGAAGAGTGTAAGCACTACCAACAAGTTTCTATTTATAATAAGTCTACCCAAGTGTTGGATAACACGTAACATTAGAAACCACTTTACTTTTGTGAGACATCCTTGGAGTAAGTTGTGTTATGTAACTTGGGGGTAGTCCCAAAGAAGAATTGGGTTTGCAAGCTCAATTGTTGTCAAGGAGGTTAAACATGAATATGTTGCATGAGTTGAGGACATCTTGGGAATGGTGTGTAGGTGCACTACCATAGCTTAAGTAAATGGTTGAATACATAAGGTGGAGTTCGATCTACAAGTCCACAAAGAAAACATGGAGTGGAAGGGACCAAATTCGTTCAAATGAATAGTTAGTCCTTCCTCCCTATATAAAGTGGGTAGCAAGGAGTTGTTTAGATAGCTTGGAGGATTTCGAGCATGCAAAGGTTTGACTCATTCTAGCACTAAATGATGGAATAGCTCAGTTCAACTTCATTGTTGCAACCAAGTCCATGGAGTGCAACTTGGATGGTTGAGTCCTTCAATCGAGAGGATTGAAGTGTGGTTCACCAAGTATGGGGAGAATGTAATCTTGTGACTTAGATTTGCATAAGAAGTTCAAGGATATAAAGGCATTGTTGAGAAGAGGATGCAACTCACAAACTTGGTCCTATAGAAAAGTTGCAATTTGGAGTAAGTCTTGAAGAGGGAAGTTCTAACATGGTGGAAATTTTTAGTAGACTTGGATGGTTGAGACAATGTTAGCATGTCATGGGGTATATTCTTCCAATACTAAAGTAGAAGACATGTAGGATGAGCAGTAGATTCATCACTAAAGTTTCACTTGGAGAAGACCAATGCAATGGAGTCAACTCACAATTTGTGTAGGAGCAATACTACATATAGTGTGTGGAAACAAGTCTAAAAGAGACTTGAAATATTTGTTGAATGTGGAGTCATGATAGTTGCTCAACATCGTTTTTGTAATAGATTTGGTTGTATCTTCCTCTAGTAATAAGTCTAATTTTCTTAGCTTGGGCACCTCCCACATGTTATTATGTTGATATGATACATTTCAATGATTTTTTTAAGTGTTGAAGTTTAACTTGGAATGTTTTACAAGGAGTGGTTGGTTGTGGCATTTCATGTGTTTGTTGGTTGGTTGTATCACTGATAACTAAACTTTGGAAACTTTGGGTTGGGTCATGTGTAAGGAATAATCTATTTACAAGCCACCTAGGGTGACCAATTCATTAGGTCGATTACAAGGTTGTGTTGCATGACTAGGAGTGACACTAAAACGGGAAAAAAAAAGATAGAGGGAAACTCTATGGGAATGATGGGTGGTATTAAAGATAATACCAAAAATAACTTGGCATTATTCATCACTATCCCTATAGTGATAGGTGGTATCAAAGCTAAGTCAATCACTCTTCACCACAATCCAAGAGGAAATAGGTGGTTGTAAGAGATAGGCTTGAAGATAGTGTTTTGCATTTCACCACAACTTGGAGGAAATAAGTACTTCCAATTACAAGTGTGAAAAATGGTTGTTGAATTGCATGGTGCCTTGGAGGAGCCAGGAACTATAGAACAACCAAGAGGTTCCTCATCTGGAAGTATTATTGGAGTTAAGCACATAATACTTTAGTAAGATCCTTTATATTTTAGGTGGAATGAGCATACCACTTCCCAAGGATAGTGTTAAACTTGTTTAAGTAGGTTGAAGTAGCTAAGAAGAATCACATAATAAAAGTGACCAAATATGAGAGAAGTCATAGAAAGGAACATATTGTTCCACTTAGACTTGACAAGTGGTAATTCTACCTTTAGTGTCTTAAGGTTTTCAAAATTTGATAGAATTTGTAGACTAGACACAATGCACTAACACTGTAAAGGATCAAGTCTTGGAGTTGCAGATTTTTCTTTGCGAAAAATGGCTAAGGACTCTTCAGAAGTGCTAGGAGACTTACATAATGGCAACTGCAAATAATGCACTATGTTGCGATGTGGGGAAGTCATGGTGGACGTAGAAGAAGGGAAAGTTGAGGCAAGAGGCCAAATTGTGAATTTTGTATAGTTGGTTAGGGAAGCCATGGAAATTGTATAACATTATCAGATGTTCTCAAAGAAAGTCAACTTAAAAGTTGACTCCTTATCCTAGAAGTTGCAAACTTGTATAAACCAAGAAAAGGCGTAGTCGCGGTGCAAGGATATGTCTTACAACAAAGTGGAAGATATCATAATAGTGCAGTAGAGGTATCCAATGTACTTAACCCCAAAACTTCAAACCAGTCACATAAAATGTAACAAGATACCAGTGTAAAACATAAGAACACAAGAGAAAATAGATAAAGCCTGAGAAATATCTCTTGTATTAATGATATTAAAAAATAGATAGCTATGTTCACATTCCTCTTCAAGGGGGAAACTTCCTAGAGAAAAGCTCCAAATACAGTAAAAATTCTTGACAAAACATTGCATAACCTTCTACTTAATATATAGCTATTAATATAGAATCTTAACTATATGTGATCCCACTTATAATGAGGGTTGACTGACTAATTTGGTCCTTATTGATAAAAAGGACCATTTTTACAATGAGTGACTATTAACTAACTATTTAGTGGGCCTTATTCAAGGAAGGTGGCCTTGTACATCAATAAAGTATCCAAGTAAGGAAATTAGGGTAGGACCCTAACATGCCCTCCCCCTTCAAAAGAAACATTGTCCTCAAGGATGAAGGTGAGGGAATTGTTGTAGAATCATTGGCAGTTCCCATGAGGCATCTTTGGTTGCATATCTTTTCACTATATCAATACTTCCCAGATCATGGCTAGCACAACTAAGGCTCTCTAGTATCCAATATTGCATCTGGTTGGAGCCAAATGGAACCTTCTTCATCAAGATCCAGTAGGTTATTATACACTTTGTGATTCAATCCCACAACCATCTTCAAACATGAGACATGAAAGATTAGATGAATCTTGGAGTGGGCTAGGAGAACCAGCTTGTAAGCCACATGTCCAATGTGTTGTATGACCTAACAGGGAACATAGAACTTGGGAGCTAGCTTATGGGGAACTTTATCTTTGAGTTATGATTGTTTATAAGGTTGCAAGCGAAGAAACACTTGATCCTCTTCAGTAAAATAATGTTCGAATCCATGTTGATCGGCTTGTTTTTTCATTTGATTTTGTTCCATAACCAAGTTATCCTTGAGGGTATGGATAACGGCTTCTCTAGTTTGAAGAATATTATCTATTGTATGAACCTTGGAGGTGCCTATTACATAGAATGACACTGACAAGGGTTTTTGGCCATAAACAACTTCATATGGTGTCATTTTGGTAGCTCCATGATAAGTGGTATTGTGTAACCACCATTCTGTAAGGGGGATCCATTATTCCCATTAGTGTGTATTTTCAAAAGAAAAGAATCTCAAATGGGTTTATAAGAACTTTTGAAAAATTCTATTTAGCCATCAGTTTGGGGATGAGATGCAATTCTCATATTCAGTTGTGTACCTTGAATTTTAAATAGCTCCTACCCAAATTTGTTGGTGAATGTGGGATCCCAATCTGAGACAATGGAGGTGGGCATGTCATGTAGCTTAAATATTTGATCCATGAAGAGTTGGGAAATTGAGGAAGGAGTGAAGGGATGAGCTAAGTTATGTCAAAAATGAGTAGCTTTTGAAATATGGTTGACTATCACCATGATGATTGATTTGTTACCTACTTTTGGAGTCCCATGATAAAATCCATTAAGATGTTGGTCCATATCTTTGTTGGGATTGGTAGTTGTTGCAATGCCCCTGACATCTTCACTATCTTGCCCGTGTTTCTTTGGCAAGTGTCACATGATGCTACAAAATCTTGCATACATGTTTTCATTCCTTCCCGAAAGGATGAGCGCTTAGTTCTTTCATAGGTTTTATGAAAGCCAAAGTGACCTTCTATCGATGATGAATGTAGCTCCTCTACGATTCATTGTTTTAAATCCAAATCTTGTATGTTTTTCATCCTCGTTTCCTCTTTTGTTTCTTGAATGGGGGATTGGATTTGGTTTGGATTAAGGCCCTTATTATTATTCTTATTGGGATATGAATCACAATATCGTAAATCCGACTCTATCCCTATCATGAACATTTGGTTACACCCACCAAACCTAGAGTGGTATCAAATGAGTCAGTTTTTATACCCCCTCCATTATATAGAATGTTTCCAAAACAATGTGCCCTTTATACTGCAATGTATCTTGTTTCCATGTATAACCTTTAGGTGGGTTGGGATCTTCTTGAAGCCATTGGATGAGTTGCCTTGAAGTATTGTTTTTCATTCATTCATTGCAGGCTTCCTCAATCCATCTTAAACTTGGTAAAGATAAGGAAAGGAGTGATTCATCCTCCTCAAATGGTCTATATAAAGCATCAAACACAACATTTTATTTACCCTTCTTATATATGATCTCATAATCATACCCCAACATCTTGGTGACCTGCTTATGTTGCTCTAGTGAGGAAAACCTTTTGTTCGAGGAAGTACTTCAAACTATGATGGTCAATCTTGATCTATAAATGCTTCCCTATGAGATATGGGTGGCAGGTCTCCACTACATGAAGTATGGCCATAATTTCCTTCCCATACATGGATTTTCCCAAATTGTAGTCACACAATTTGTTCACTAGTGAATGCCAAGGGGCATATTTCTTGCATCAAGACTACTTCAAGACCTTTGCCTAAGGCATCACATTTCAAGACAAAAGTCTTAGTAAAATCAAGCACTACTAACACTGGAGTAGTTCACACGACATCCTTTAAAGTAGAAAAGCCTTGTTTTTCTACTCGCTCTAGGCAAAGGCATTCTTTTCAATGAGTGATGTTAGGGGAGCTGCAATTTTTCCATAATTTTTCACAAATTTCCTGAAGTATCTTATAAGTCCTAAGAATCCATGCAATCTCTTCAGTGTTTTGGGACAGGGCTAATCTTACATAGTTGCCACTTTCTTGGGATCGACTCATACTCCATCCCAACTTACAATGTGACCCAAATATTCAACCTCGAGAGCCCCAAAAGCACATTTGGAGTGCTTTAGGAATAATTGGTTGTCCCAAAAGAGTTGCAAAGACTTATCGACATGATGTGTGTGTGATTCCCATGCTTAATTTTAGATCAAGATATCATCGAATAAGACCAACACAAAATTGTGTATGAAGGATTTGAAAATCTTGTTCATGTGGCTCTAGAAAGTGGATGGAGCATTACAAAGACTGAAGGGAATCACTAAAAACTCATAATGACCTTGGTGTGTCCAAAAGGATATCTTAGGGATGTTTGTCTCTTTCATCTTGATTTGGTGGTATCCTAAACATGGATCAAGCTTAGTGAAAAACTTGGCTCCATGAAGTTCATCTAGGAGATCATTAATAACCGGGGTAGCAAATTTATCCATGATCATCAACTTATTGAGAGCCCTAAAATAAGGACACATGTTCCAAGTGCCCTCCTTCTCTAACATTGTGACTACTAGTGATGAGTAAGGGCTTGTATTGGGATGTATGACTCTACCTCCAACACTTCTCGAATTATCTTTTCTACTTCATTTTTTTGTGCAAAAGGGTGTCGATAAGGACATACATTTGGTGGTTGAACCCCTGGAATCAAGAAAATATCATGGTCATGCTCTCTACGAGAAGGGGGTAAACCCTTGGGTGTCTCAAATACCTAATGACGTTTATTAAGGACCAACTGCAAGTCTAAGTGGATTTATTTTGTTGGAATTTCCATAACCTATATGACCTTAAATTGGGAAATAATTCCAAAGTGGCCTTTCTTTAATAACTTCTCCATACAATGAGCGTTGACTATTTTAGGTGGGCCTTCCTGAAGCCCTCGAAGGGTGTGTGCATGCCCATTAGTGAAACTCGTATATAGTTCCTTTAAATCCATGATGATTGGTCCCAAAGTGCATATCCATTCATACCCCAATACTATATCACAACCACCCATATCAATGGAAAATAGATGGGTTTTGAGTTGATAGTCACCCATTTGGAGTTTGATATTTTCACATCTACCCCCACATTTCATCACACCTCCATTGGTGATCATAATTTGGAAGTTGTGCACCAGGTGGATATAACAATGGGTTTCTTCTACCACTTTCTTATGAATGAAATTGTGAGTACTTCCACTGTCAACCAGGACTATGACTTTTTAATGCTTGATGTAGCCCATAAGTTTCAAGGTTTATGGAGTCAAATGTTTGATATTGCATGTAGGGAGATTATGGGTTCTTCCTAAGGGAATTGAGGTTCGATATCTTCCTGAGTAGTAGGGTTGGTGTCTTCAACCGGTAAATCCTGTGTCTCTTTGGTAGTTATGTCTTTTGTCAAAGTTGAAGTGGTCATATCAATTTGGAACGATTTTTGTTCTTTACACCTATGACTTGGAGCATAATTTTCATCACAATTATAGCAAAGTCCACATGTTTGGTGGTCTGCCATTTCCACTAGAGACAAACTTTTTACTTTCAAGGGATGAGTAGGGGTTGTGCTTGGGGAATTAACCCGGGGAGGGAAAGTGTGGGGAGATGCTACCAACTAGGTAGCAGGATGTTGCATTCTGACTTGTGCTTGAATATCCTTTTTGAGGTCACTAATGAAACATTCTTTATAAAAAGAATATGTTCTATGTACAGATGGCTAATTTCTCAAAGGCTAAAATAAAGTGTACAACTGAGCCTATTTGGCATAACTTGGTAAGTCGCCCCAAATAGTGAGTATCTTGCTTGAGATGCACATGGATAGCTTTAACAAACCGACTCTATGCAATGTAGCCTACATAGGATTTTTTATGTCATTCATGCCATTGACATTGTTTCATATCCATATACACGACCCCCACCCTAAGTTTCATCATGTCATAAGTAATTCCATGGAGGGAGAAGTAATGTTCCATCTAGGTAACCCAACCTAATGGGTTAGAACCATCAAAAATTTTCAAATCCACTTTTGAAAAATGGTGCCATATGTTATTATCCACTAAGGGTCGTTTATGGTTGTGAGAATCTGAAGGGGGTCGTTGGTGGCTAGATAGTCCCGAGTTAAAAGTTTTTTTCCTGGTGTGGCTCAATGTGTTATGCACTCTAAGGGTCTTCTTCCAGTATGCTTCAAAATTGCAAAAGTGTCAACTTTTCATTCAACATCTTATCCAAGTTGGATATGGTTTGTTGAATTTTTTGATCCAACTTTGATCCAATATCTAATCCCAACTATTTATGGTCTTCTAATTTTGTTGAAGTTGGTCATTAAGAGTCGCATATTGAACTTCTAGGTTGTCCAACCTACCAACAATAGAGTGGGTGGTCATATTGTCCAAGGTGTTGGTATGAGGTGGTTTATAGGGCTCCACCATGGGTAAGTTCATTGGAAAAAGTTATCGGGTCTTGAGGATAAGGGAGTGTCAAGTGCTATAGCTCTCTTGTATATGTGTGGGATCCAATAGTAGTACTCATCCCAATATCTCAAGGCACTAACTAAGGAGGCTTAACTGTGCCCTTAGTCGTACTACTTGACTACCTAGGTACTAGAATATGATCTCCCTAAATATTGTTCTTGGTGTACAATAGCAACAAGATAATCGATCACTTTATCTAAAGTTAGTTTTCAGGTATATCGAGGGGGGTTTCTATACTTGAGGGTATGTCGAAGTGAGATTCAATATACAGGTATTGTTTGATGCAATGCTACTTGAAGGGGTACTAATTAGGGTTACAAAGATTTCCAACAATGTGATTCCACTTGTATTTCATGTGTATTATTCCCCAAACGTAGTTTTACCCATTGAACATTATATCATTGTGTTATTTAAATACATCGGAACACGTCTCTAAAAAAATTCAAAAATTTAGGAGCTTGTTGGCCTAAGAAAGAGCTCTACAATCACCAGCAAATAACTTACTTTTCAAGGTAGGGTTTGAGGCCAAAATTTTCAAATAAGCACAACTCCACAATATCTATTAGAATTGTTGTTATCACCAGTTTCTGGCATGGCCACTTTGCATCTACTAGCATTGGTTTGACAAAAATCTAGGCACTTTGTCAAAGAAATTTGCTCTGCAATATTCATGGTCATCACTGAGAAAACCTTAAAACTATTGATTTTTAAATAAACAATAGGATTCACTTCCCGAACTTCGTTTGAAATGATTTGTTTTAAATTGGGTGTTTTTGTGAGAGGAACTCAAAAATACCACTAGTTTCTTCAAATCCTACACATAAATTTTCAAAGATTGATCTAAATTCCATTGTCCTTTTTTCCCTCAAAATTCCTACAAAAAAAAGAAAAATATTCTCCTTTTTTAGTCCAAGAAAAAGCTATGATACCACTTGCAATGTACTTAACCCCATAACTTCATAGCAATCACACAGAATGTAATAGAATGCCAATGCAAAACAAAAGAACACAAGAGAAAATAGATAAACCCTGAGAAAGATCTAATTGTATTAATAATATTCAAAAATAGAGAGCTGTGTTCACTTGCCTCTTCAAGGGGGAAACCTCCTAGACGAGAGCTCCAAATACAATAACAAATCTTGACAAAATATTACATAACCTTCTACACAATATATAGCTATTAATAGAGAAATTTAACTCCCTATAATCCCACTTATAATGAGAGTCGACTAACTAATTTGGGCCTTATTAATAAAGATGACCATTTTTACAATGAGTGACTATTAACTAACTATTTAGTGGGCCTTATTGAAGAAAGATGGCCTCGTACATCAATAAAGTATCATAAGTAAGGGGGTTAGGATAGGACCCTAACAAGGTCAGTTGAAGGTAGTTTTGTTTCATGTTACTTGTGCGACGAAAATGATCATGTTAAGTTTTATCCATGGAAAGAGAGAATCGGGACGTTGGAAGAAAACCAAGGGTAGTAGACTTTGGGGGCACCATGACATAGGCCTAGGTGAGATCTCAGGAGGATGTCAAATAGAAGGTTTACAAAATTGGGTGTAGGGTGTGCTATAAATTCAAAACATGCACATCCTAGCCATGGCCATTGTTGTGATAGACCAAATACTCAACTTCAAGCTAGGAGCAGGAAGAAGTTTAGATACAAATAAAGGCGTTTCAAGTTGGAAGTAGCATGGCCCAAGTTAAGAAGAAACGGAAAATAATGAAGACCTAACTTCTTTGGAGAAACTAGCGAGGGCAAGGCTAAGCAAGAAAATGGTGCTAAGATCATGCTAAGAGTTGTCCACTAAAAATCAGGGTGAATGTTGTAGAGCATGCTAACTAGCCATTAGTGGGTGCTTTACAATTTTTGGGTGCCTTAGGTAGTTGTGAGTCTAAGGAAATCCAAGAGCAAGACTTTACCTGACTTGGCTTTGTTCAAGCAACACTGAATAGAAAGTCATTCATGGTGATGATTGATGGTGGTGCGACACACAACTTTATGGAGAAATAACTCACTGCTAGACTTGGTTTGTGATTAGAAGAAGTGTAAACCACATTCAAGGCAATGAATTTGGACGTTGATATGGGGTTGACTTAGTTAAAGAAGTCAACTTGCAACTTGGTGGACAAAGTGGAACAATGGGTTTCATGCCGGTATTGATGGACGACTTTGAAGTTGTTCTCAAGTAGTGGTTTATGAGGATGGCAGCACGGGTGGCACTAGTGCCTCATCGTAAGCATATGTTAATTTTATTATGATCACAAGCTCCATATCATCCCGACTATGAGGAGGTAGTTGGGCTTGATCATAAGAATCAATGACATGAGCATGACCATAGCAACCCTCTATGTGGTAATGCTCCCTAGCAGAGAAGAGGATGAATGTTTGGAGTCTAAGTAGGCCATGGATGAAGGCCTCTGAGAGTCTTCGGTGAAGGAAGACACATTCAAAGCTTTGGAAGAGCAGTGTAGTAGAGTCAAGGCCGTGATAAACACCTTAGTTTCTACATTGTCCAGAGTGATGAATGCTTGTTTAGAGAAACAAGACAATCTAGACCTAGGCAGAGAATAGAGTTCAATGGAGAAGTAGATCACAAGAGAATTCAACCAATAAGGTGTGAACTTGACATGCAATAAGGATGAAGAGGAAGTTGTCACTATATTGGTATGGGATAGGCAAGAGAGAGGCGACGCATTCCTTGGACGAACTTGAGCATGTGAACCGTCAATTTAGAGACTCGGAGACCATAGGACTTTCAGTTGAAGGCAAAGGAAAGACCGAAGCTTTTGAAGATGGCTTAGTGGACTTCGACACTTTTGGAGCCAAGTTGGAGAATTCCAAGAGGGGAAGATTTTCGTCATTGTTGAGGGCAGTGGCACTCTTGGCCACTTGCCAACTCCTTTCCACTAAATAGTGCTAGAAGGTGGCTCATTGCTAGGAGTAGGCAGTGGAGACAAGGCACCCATGTGTGCTTAGTTTGGTATGAAAGTTGTTTAGTGCAGGGGGCACTTGGCTCTACTTAAAAACAACACATCTAGAGAAATGCTTGACATAATTGGAAGAAGGAGATTTCTAGTTTGTGGAGCATGATAGTGCACTTTAATGGGTCTGGAGAACTATGTGTAGTTGCATGCCCACACCTTAAAGAAACAATTGAAGACTTAAGATAGAGTTGGGTCTATGGGTCCACAAAGAAGATGTGGAGTGGAAGGGACTACCTTAGTTCAAGGAAACACTTAGGCCTTCCTCCATAAATAAAGTGGGTAGTGTGGAGTTGCTAAGGTAGTCTGGAGGAGTTCAAACATGGATGAATTCTACTCATTCCAGCAATGAATGGTAGTAGATTCAATTTGACTTCTGTAGATTTTAACGTTGTACAATATTTACTGCAAACAGATTTTTAGTAAAAGAACATAAAATATACAATGGCAAATACAAACATTACACAGATATTTTTCCCTTGGAAACCCAAATCGAGAAAACCAACATATTCAATATTCATTCATAATGCTACATTGTTTACAATACAATATACATATTGTTAATGTTTTATGCTGATATTATAGTTCTTTGCATTTCATAAAGATAAGAGCATAACAACCACAAGATCACTAAGAAATACACATCCACAAGTACACAACATTTATCCTGGGAAACCCTCTAGGGGAAGAAAACCCAGCAAAAACTTCCTTATCATAAATAGCTTA
>JASDQU010436306.1:0-56259 GCA_032191745.1 Picea mariana | reverse complement strand
ACACGCTTGGCCTGTTTCTTTCTAGTTTGTGTCTAATGTCACATGAACTTATCATTAATTGATAGATCTATTTTCAAGATAATATCAATAGAGTAGGAAGTGGTTGTATCTTGTTTTTCTGCATAACTCAGTGAGGAGCAAAGGATTGGAGCGCAACTCGGAGCGTGCAGGGACAAACTTCGATAAAAAGGTACTTCTGTCATCCTTGCTTCTCATGTGTTAGCTTAGATAGATTTGAAAGGAAGTCAGTGTCCACGTTAAGCATTTTCTATCTTAGAGTTAGGGTCAACCTCTTAGAGGCAATCTACCTGTCCGCGGGGAGATTTTCCTACAACACCAGCTGTCCATCATTCCTTTCAATACTTAGCCCAAAGTTGGTTGTATCTCCATGACATTGTACATTTACTGTGTATCGAGTCTGCCCTACCATTTCCTAGTTTCATACTTAGACACTTTTTCGATTGAGGGTTCTCAGATTGGCGGGCTCAGGATTGTGTTTCCAATGTTCCATGACTAGCAAACAGTACCCGGAGTTCCACGATATACAGTTTGTCCAAAATAATGCATCATCATTCCCTCTTCCATGTTACACGTTATGCGGTCAACACTCCCGAGAGATACAAATTGACCCTCGGGAAGTCACGTATCCTAGGGAACCATTGTCACCCTAATTTGAGGCCCATCCGATGACTTTCCATACTTTCCCATTTCATGGAATCTCTTTTGCGGTTCCTCGGGTTGACAGGTTCACAAAATCTCCAATTCTTAGTCACTATTTACTATTCCTGACCAAGGTTTAATGCTAATAGTTCATCATGCAACAACTGTACAGACTGCCATTAAAAAGAAAAAGCGTGGACGAGACAGTGAAATTTAATTAAAGCTCGACTCCTTGAATTTAAATTAACATATCTTCTCTTATTTTCTCTTTTCTTCCCAGAGACATGCATGATGCATTTCCCTATTCCATACTTGAGCCACTTTTTCGATTGGGGGTTCCTGGATAGGCGAGCTCACGTTTTCACCTCCATTGTTCTATGTCATGCGAACATTAGCTGGACTTCTGCGATATACAAATTTCCCTCTAGACTATCCTATCATTCCCTCTTCAGTGTTATGCGTATTGCACTCAAAAAGTTTCAAGACATACAATTTGACCCTCGCACCCTCACCTCTAATGGTTGTACCTTGTAACCCTATTTTGAAGCCCACCAACCCACTTTCGATAATTAGAAACTCAACTGCTCTTTCCCATCCCTGCAACCTTTGTACTTCTTTTTTAATATGAAATTAGTAACCTTTCATGCTAACAACTTACCATGCAGGAATAGTCAACATTGTCATTAATGAGCAAAACGCTCGAGGAGATCTCCCATTAATACACATTAAACCAAGATCTGTGGAGAGTTATATTGTCCCTTTCGATTGTTCATCTCAACCATGGGTTGTCACGTTGGCTCGTTTAGGAAATCTCCAATGCTTAATTGTTCATTATTGTATCCACCATGTACGCACTTCTATGTGTGAAATTACTAGTCTTTAATGTTAACAACGCATCATGCAACAACCGTCGAAATTGTCATTAATGAAAAAAAGTCTCGAGGAGATATCCCATTCACATGAATTGGACCAATATTTGCACAGTATTATATTATCCCTTCCAACTCTTCATTTCAATCATCGTCGGGAGAAAACAAACGTTGTTGTAAACTTATGGCAGCAGTTCGACCGTAGTTTTGTGGAGATACAATGAATATATTCAAATGTCAGGACCAAAAATTCCAGTGGTCCATGGCATACTCTTACTATTCATCCCGTTCTACCCAGAATGAAGTAATTTGGACCTCTAGAATTGCTCATGCAGGCTGCGTCCTTGAGATTTCTGACTGTAAGGGGGTGGTCTCTTGGTGCACCGAAAAATATATTTCAAGCTAAATAATTATTCCACTATGCGACCATTCCCCTATTTATTTGTCACCTCAGGTCTTCCACAAGATGTTAAGATTATCGGAGCCAACATTGACCTTTAGAGTACAAGATTGTAAGAAGTTCCTAGAAAAACATGATAACAGATTGGACATCTTAGCCGATATCCTCGAAGACCCGACAAAAGTTCCTGAAGATATCACAAAGTTGCAGGTAAGTTCCTTTAGAAATCCATTCAAGGAAATTTCTTTGTTGTTTACAAGAATAAAGGGACAAGAATCCACAACAAGCATTTCCCGTATAGTTATTTATGTTTTGTACTTCACAGTCAAGGAACAATTCATTTTCAATTGGGGGAAGCTAATTTCCATTGAAATCTGTTCCAAGCTGTCACGATTCAAAGAATCGAATAAATTTTATCATCCTACTTGATTTTCGTAATAGTGCATTGTTGTCTGTTTCCAACATTGTCTCTTTCCAAGAAAATAAAATGTGAATTCAACCCAGTAACATTCTGGTACCAGGCCCTCTAGAGGCACAAGACCTCCCATTGTTTTTATGAGGTTTTTAATGAATTTGTCTCAGTTTTCAAAGATTTATTGTTAGGGAAGGATGCTCCCTGGATGTCTGGATAGGAAACCAAGTTTTTGAACAGGAAGGGGACACTTGAACAAAAGGAAAATCATAGTGTACTAATGGTCTTTGTATCCAAGGAAAATCTTGCTTTCCTTCCATGCCACATCATGGACAAGATGTTTGATACAAAAATAACAAAGCAATACAACCACTAGTTGCATTTTTTCCATGACAAGAAAAACTAACAGTTCATTCCTCTGCCCTGGAAATTTGAGGACTTCGTTTGTAGAAACATCAATAAGATTGACGAATTCGCAGGCCATTTCAAGAACTTGAACCTAACATATGTTGAAAGGCTAAAAGGGTTTGACCCTAATGGGACTTTTTGAGAACATTTACTAGCAGTTGGATTTAGCATCTCTTTTATCCATAGACACCCGACCGAAGACAGAGACAGTGACGACAACACTCCTGCTTCTGGCGATTTCAACGTAGAGACATTGCAAAGCATGACTGAATTGTTCATAAAATAGGGAAAAGTATCTGGTGAGAAGAGTTTCCAGTCCCCAACCAACACTCCCAAGAGAACAACATCATGGAGAATCGCTTCAATGGCCCACCCCAGTAAGAAAGAAACCCAAAAATCCTCAAACGGAGGAGGATATAAGAACCCTCCTCGCACAAAAATTGATAGTTCTCACAAATTTCCCCTGACGAAGAAGAGAAAAAACATTGCAGGGCAGGCGGACGAACCTGAAATTGAAAGTGAGTAGATGCAACTTGAAATTGAAATTGAGCACATGCACAAAGTTGGTTCATCCACAGACACGATGCACCATATTTTTGTAATGGAAATAGTTGAGACCGACATTTTTTATGAAGATGAATCCTTCGTATTCTAGAGCGTTGTTTTTTACATCCAATCTAAAAATATAGTCATTGAAAAGAGAGATGTAACAAACAAGAAAGGAAAATCTTATACAGAGATTAACTTTAGGAAAATGTGTTCATCCCAAATATCCATATTTCACTGCGTAAATGGTGATGATCTTGATGATTCCATTGGAGGAATTGAAGCAGAGAATGCCAGACTGAATGACCGCATCAAGGAATTGGAGGAGGCTTTCATTGCTACCCCAGAGTTTGCCAATCCTTTAGAAACAATTGTGCCTGCTACCCTTGCAGCCAAGTTAAAAGGATCCTCCAGCCTCCTCGCATCGTGTAGAGCCCTTATAGACAATAACATCAAGAAACAAATGCAGCTAGTTACTGAAGCCTGGGAAACATCACAAAATATAGCTTCCTTTCGAAAGGGGGAAAATGATTTGCACACAAATTTGCAGATGAATTTAATAAATGATCAATGTTTCTATGAATATATGATGACCCCTTTTCCAATCATGCCATCAACAACTAGGATTTGAAAATTAGACAAGAGGATCTCCCCTTCCCAAAGTGGATCAAACAATTAAAAGCATGATGGAAAAAGAAAGTCAAGAACCTATAGCTCATTGTCAAATCATGTGAACAAACCATATTAGAAAAAGAAGAATTATTCAGAAACCTGACCCAAATAGACTTAACCGGAAGTACCAACGAGGTTCAAGACCAAAACTTAATCCTCAAATCCTTGTCAATGACCAAAGACGCCTTCGATGAAGAACTTGATATTTTAAAGGAGTTGTCTTTAGAA
Organism: Picea mariana; assembly: GCA_032191745.1. NCBI lineage: Eukaryota > Viridiplantae > Streptophyta > Pinopsida > Pinales > Pinaceae > Picea > Picea mariana. The sequence goes on along the minus strand of JASDQU010436306.1, from coordinate 52,064 downwards.
AAGTTTTATGACATCCTTGAATATTGTGTAGATAAGTTGGAGAACTAGCTACTGGACTATGCAGCACACAATGAAGAAATTGAACAGGCTATGCATAGTATTTCTATGGATCTAAGGAAATTAGAAAACGATATTTTCGACATAGAAATCCAAGATGAAATCAATGTGCCCCCCATGAGAAGCTACATTGAAGAATGGTTCCAATGGAGAATGGACAACCTCATCGACGAAGGGAAACAACCGGTCGGCACGATTCTAGTGACTGTTGACGACAACAACAAAAAAACATCAGCTTCATAGTAATTCTATACTAATGTCATATTGTTTTCTTTATCAATCCAGTTGTTCTACCTCTTTAAGTAGAAATCTCTAACCAAAGGATCATAACTTCCAATTTCTTCTTTTCAGGTCTTCCTCTCTACTGTCATGCACTTCTTATTTCTACAGTCCTAATTCTTGTACTTATTTATTTTTATGGTCCGCGGGAGCCCCAATCCCAGTCTATATGACAAACGCATTTAAATTTCTAGAAATATGGAACGAAATCCATAAATATGTAACAGACATTATTAATTTTTGATAAATTTCAAATAAAACTATGTTGGATGTCAGGACATTGTGTTTATTATATTTGAATGTTTAATGTGTGTGTTTCCTAGTCCTTTTTTCCAGGAACCTTTGTTGCAAGACATTATTAATATTTGATAAATTTCAAAGAAAACTAATTTGGAAATGCTAAATTTTGTTTCCTTCAACTATGTTGGATGTCAGGAAATTGTGTCTATTATATTTGAATGTTTAATGTGTATGCTTTTGTGGCTGGCCAGTGGCACACTACCACAAATCATCCTTTGCATGGATACCACATGTACTTCAACCTGCTTCCCACGTGTTTGTATTCAGTCTCGCCATAGAAGTGCATTTATTCCCATTCCAACCTAACAGGGACTATGTTGTCATACAACACTTGTTAAACATAGCATACTTACATCCAGTATAAAGTGTTTAACAAATTTTGAACTTATATCATAAAAATATGTCGTTCTTTCCCTACATGAGAAGTAAGATTATGTCTAAGAAAATTTTTTGAATATGTAATTTAATAGAAGAGGTTTTCAAAGTCTCTTTAAACCGTAAGCAAATATCACCAATGTTCTATAAATTTGAGTAAAATATTGAAACTAGAATTCAAGATGGCCATTTACTTTGGTTGATGAGAAAAAGTACAATGTAGAGAGATTGTATGTGCTACTGCACTGTATAACTTAGAGAAAGCATCACTTGATAGTAAATAGGCCTTGTAAATAATAATAAATTCATTGGGTGATTGAATTTAATTAGTGTGAAGGGATTTGTTAATTCTATGTTAGTGTATGATATAATAATTTATTGAGTTTTGCCTTCAGATCGGGTGATAGGGACGTGAATAGGTGGGGGATAATGCATTTTGAGGAGTGTGCACACATGTCCTTTCCATGACCTTCCTCGACACTCCTGACGCTTCCCATTCATAATTTCTTAAGAATTATTTCATCACTACTTGTTCGTCTCTATTTGTTGGTGTACTCCCCTTGCGCAATGCTTATTTCCCCTGTCCTTCCGTGGATTTTCAAGTTCTGGAGGAATTTATTTCCAATTATGGTAATGGAAAACCTCATCATGGAAGTTTTTGGGATCTAACATGAATCCGTCTACGCCTTTGGTTTTTATCGAGCCCCCCCCCCCTAATTGGTCGAACCCACGACCTCCTGCTTCTCTATATCCTAACTCTCTACACCCTTCAACTTGTCTCATTTCTTTGTTGGATCCCTTTAGTCTCCTTATTAACCTCTAGCTCTCCATCCAGGCCTATTTTACTTTATGGTCTGTCCCCATGGCGAGAGGGGCATCTCACCATCACTTATGTGGTAGACGAGGTAGAATGGTGGTCTCTAGGGAAAAATTGGAAGTCGGGGACTCAACAACAAATTAGCAGGTGGATACACCCCCCAAAATACAAGCAAAGCTCGACTTAGTTGAGGCAGACATGAGGGTTTTAAGGCATTTCATTGACAATGAGGATGTCAAGGAGGACACATGTCCTTGGATTTCAAACCCAGGGTCCTCTCGTGCTGGAGAATCCAAATACTATAAAACAGTCGACTTATATTGGCACATGAAAACACTCATGGGAAAGGTGTTGGTTGAACGCAATGAGGCACATCATAAGATTCTTCTTCATCTTGATGATGTGCAACTATAGGTCAAACTTGTGGAACACAAAATCATTTTTCTCATTGAGAAGATTGCAGGCATGGACTTCACCAAGCTTGCCTTTCATCAACCTCGAGTTCATGATCATTTGCAACATGTTGCAAATGATCATGCTCCACTAGTTTAACTTTGCTTATGTCAGGACTATTAGTTTTTTTGCTTTCTATTTTTAGAAGTAGTGAGCCTTTGGCCCCTCCTCATCCTAGTTATCAGTACGTTAGTCAGACTATTTCCAGACTTTACTATCTTGCCCTTAGCTTTTGGCATTTTATGATATGTATTTTAAGATTTAAATTGCTCCTCAAGACAATTTGGACAAATAAGTTGCTATTTTGTTGTTGGTCTAGTTTCCCAAATGAAAAACCACCAACATAGATATTTTACAATTCTTCTTTCAAATTAATATGAAATAGTGTGGATAACTTTAAAAAAATAACTTAATTATCTTTCAAACTCTTATATTAACTTAACTTAACATAAAATGTTAAAATGTTAGCTTAACTTAACAATTAAAAAAAAATCAACAATTAAAAATAATTATTATTTTTAAATATATATTTAAATTATATAAAAATATATATTTTTTATTTTACATGATATATGATTTGTAGTTATCTTTTTCTCCCTCTACAAATAAACATTTTTTTTTTCAATTGGGAAATATTATTACATTTCTTTTAAATGATACTTTTAAAAATACATTTACATATGGTTGAAAGAATTACACATTTAATAAAACCTTTACTTTGTTTCTCTTGTCTTTATAAATGAATGAAGATCTCATTCCCGAAGATCAAGCTGAATTAAGGAAGGAAATTCAAAAGGTAAAAGAAGTCAAGAAAGAAGGAAAATGAGCAATAATTAGAAATCAAAAAGCTATTGTTAGGGATAGAGACCACAAGGATAATATAAATAGGAATTTGGGACACTAGGGATCTTTTTTTGGAATTGTCCTGGCTTTCCATGGAGCAAAGGTCATATGATTAATATATTTTGAAATCCATTTTGAATTATTTTGAATTTTGATAAAACTTTAAAGTTTCAATATTAATATTGTATAATCTATTTCAATTTTTTGGGTGTTCTAGAGTTTTATGGCTATACTTAAAGAAAAAGTGGTTCAATTTCTTTTTATTGTAATTAAAGTTTATTAATATATTTTGAAATCCGTTTTGAATTTTTCTAAAACTTTAAACTTTAAATATTAAAATTGTATAATCTATTTCAATTTTGGGGGTGATGTAGAGTTCTATTGCTATACATAAATCAAATCAAAAGTAGTTCAATTTATTTTTATTGTAATTAAAGTTTATTAATATATTTTGAAATCCATTTTGAATTTTTTTGAATTTTGATAAAACTTTAAAGTTTGAGGTGATTTCGAGTTCTATCGCTATACATAAAGAATCACAAGTAAAATTCTAAAGAATCACAAGTAATCACTTACCCTCTTAAGGTTCGATAGACCAATCGGTCTTAGTGAACGTTCATCATCATCATCATCATTTATGCTTAGTTTGTGAAGCATCCAATAAAGGATTCATAATTTGTTCGTAAAAGATTTCATTTTTGGAATTAAAGATCAAAATATTAAATTTAGTGGAGCCCTCTTATTTAATTATACTAACTATAAAAAAAAAAGTTTGAAATTTAAAATTTTATTTATTTTTAAAATAAAATTTCAATAATGATTATTGTATAAAAAAATAATTTATTAAATGAAAGTGTATTTATATTTTTCAATTATTTTTTATTTTTGAAACATATGTTAATAATATTAATTAAAATTTATTTTATTTTATTAAAATTAATTAATTTTCATATTATATTTTTTTAAATGATTTTTTTATAAAATATTTTATATAATCAACTTTATATAAATTTATAATTAAAATAAATATAATGTTAATAAAATTTAATTTTATTATCATATTTTCATGTAAAAGAAATCCATCTTACTTTAAAATTTCAACATCTAATTTGTATAAACAAAGACCAAAGAATAATTTCTAAGAAAAAGGTAGGTATTTTATATAATCAACTTTATATAAATTTATAATTAAAATAAATTTAATTAATAAAATTTAATTTTATTATCACATTTTCATATAAAAGAAATCCATCTTACCTTAAAAACTCAACATCTAATTTGTATAAACAAAGACCAAAGCACAATTTCTAAGAAAAAGGTGGGATCTCTTGATATTATAAAAAGTGAGTGATGAGACATTGCATCACCTCTCATAAGATGCATTCAGATTGCAAAGGTTTGTTGTAATTTAAATGTTTTATGTTTTAGTTGATATTATTTATTTAATTTTGTTTTAATTTGGGTGAGAAATTATTAGATTTGTAGATTTCAGTGATTAATTATGTATAATTGATTTTTTTTTATTTTTTTTAGATGATTGAATTCATTTATGTATTCAAAAATGCAATTTAAACCATAGAAAATTCGTCCAACTTTATATGACCAAATTCCAATAAAAAAGCGTTTATCCTTAAAACGTTTAAACTGGGCGGTGAAGCTTTAGAAGTGAAATAAAAAAATTTAAAACCAATGCATGCTCATATATAGTTGACCTTTAATTTATGGAGTATGCTAACTCGGGAGCAAACAAACTCGCTTTTCAGGGAAAACAATGGGCATGAATCCGGCCAGATTTTCAGGGGCAGTCTGTGTTTCACATGGATCAAAGTTCCATGTATTTCATAACCTTATCCCCAAGGTTTTTGCCCCATTTTAAACCAACCCAAATGCTTATAAAATCTATCAGAGTTTTGGATTGGCCGGAAATTTAAAACAGCACCGCCAGCGGACCTGCTGGAAAGGTAACTCTGGAGGGAAGATTGCTCCCGAGTTAGCCCACTCCATTGTAAACATGGTGACCAAATATGTCATGAAAGAACTTTGTATTCTTTTTCTTCTTTTTTTTCTCGCCACTTTAAACACCGCGACCAATGTTCATTTCATCATTGTAAACATAGAGACCAATGTCCACCTAGTTGTTTTGGAATTTCAAAACTAAATAGGTGGGTAGTAGGTTAGATTTGGACATTTTACATTTTTTTACATCTTTGTTTAAATAAATAGTTTAAAAAATATACTAACGGGTATTGAAGTTAATTCTATTCATTTGGCATTCGTTAATATGAATTTCTAATCTTTCGATTCTGTTTTTTTTATTGGAATGATGTTCGTTTCGAATTTTGTTTTTTCATGGAATGATGTTCCTTTGTTTATTATTGTTGAGGTTTTTCAAGCCTAAAACTAGGATTACTTTAGAGGAGTCCTCGTTTCTTCAAAGGAAGTCCCTGTTTCTAGGGGAGAAGGAGGTTGTTCTGTAGTAGAAACGGCATGTTTTTTGAGAGGTGATCCATGTTTTTTTACAAGTACAATGATCTGGATTATTTTCGGCACGAAATGAGAATGGAGATATAATAAAGAAATGTATAGAGATATAGCGTATATCCAATAATATAACAAGAATATATAAGAGATGCAACCATAAACACGGAGATATAGTAATACACGATTTCTATTAATGAAAGAAATGTATAGAGACTGTAAAATTACAGAGTGAAAGACTCGCTAGAATGGTGGCAACTTATCTCTGAGAAGAGATGTGACGGCTACTCGCATTCACAAGAAGATGATTACAATGAGGCTTTGAAGGCATTTTTACAATAAACAAGAATGCCAAAAGTCCTAGACATCCAAAAACCTAACCCTAGGAGATGAAGCACTAAAAGTCACCTGGGCCCCCTTTGGGTAAGTTAGTACATCAACTTCCCGGGGTCATAACTTTTGCATACGATCTCTATTTTAGGTGTATGATAGCTTTTTGGAAAGGTATCATCGATGAGATTCATTTTGGGGGATCGATCATGCCTTTGGATATCATTGAGAAGCTCAATCTCTAAAAACCTTTATTTGGGCCCTCAAAATGGCCCCGGAAGTTGAAAACTGCTAAAAATAGTAAATTGCCAAATTTGCTAGAAAACTGTTTTGAGCCAGTCGAAAAAGGTGGGTGGCCACAGATATCCACCTGGATCATACAATTTGTTCTACCATATACTACCTTCTAAAAAATAGACTTATCTTGGACTAAAATAAATTGTTTCCTTTTTACTTGTTATCTTAGGAGAATGAAGGTGAATCATTGTAATGTTTGCAAGTATGTTGATATTCAATAAGGCGAATTAGATGCATAATTTAGATATTAAACTAAGTTTTATGGTTTTGGTTTGTTCCATGTGCATATTAAGTGGATGAAAATGCTTAATCTATGAGATATTTATTTTCACCAAGTCTTTTCTCCAATAGAAAACCCCAAACATTGTAATGCCTTTTCTCCAGTGCCAAACCCAAAACAATGTAGAGAAAACATTCCACAAAATATAGGGCACCTAGAAATCATGGATCATTCTACATAATCATTCACCATTACTTGTAGTGATTCTGAATGCAGATATGAGATCAAATACACTAGCTTTTTCTTCTCCTTTAATTCTTATCCACTGAAATGGCACTGTTAACTACATTATCTAGTGAATTATTATTGATAAAAATTTAAAATGATCATAAATATTAGCAATAGTGTCACACCCCCACAGTCTACCCAAGGATCCAACTCAACCTGGCACACCAAAGTCTCCTGGAAGCTGAGGTTTGTGCGACATCGTGATATTTCCAACTCGACATCTAAACCAAACCGAGAGTACTTCGCCCAAACTATGCCTCTTCACTCAAGGTATGCTCATAACTACGCCTTGAGCTACTTGGAGAGTCAAGCCTCAACACTTAACTCCTTGTCACCAAGGTGCCCACCCAATCTTGCACACTTCATTATAACACTCTTGTTCTTTATTACATATATAGTTACAAGTTCTCCACATGTGAACAACAACATACATACACATTACAAATAACACAAGTATGGTTGGGAACATAAGGCATGCCTAACACCTATACAAAAATTCCTAATAACATAAAAGATGTTACAACAATGGACATTCAAATCATACATACATAGTCCATGGTATGCCTTGTGGAAATGTAACGTCCTGCTATAATCCCCAGTTTAATTAATGCTTAATGTAGATATAATGTATGATTGTGGCCAAGCGATGTATATGCAAATTCTATTTCTGAATTTTAATAAATAAAATATGATGCCAGTAGTTAGGTGACATGGAGGATATGGGGGGCAATCAACCCACAAGAGAGGAGGGGTCTAAAAAGGGGGGTTTAACCATGATTTTAATTCCCAAATGTTTTTCCTAATTTTTAATGTGTTGAGTGAACCTTCTATTTTCCCTTGAGTGTAGAAGAACCCAATCATTAAATGCATGTAAGAGGGTGGGTGTGAGAAGTCACATTGCATATGTTATTGGGATCATAGGGTTGAAGTACAATCATCTTATGAAAGAGTATAATTCAAGCAAGCAACAAAAGAGAGGAAATTTGTATGGCCAGGGGGCAGTTTTAGACAATCGTATTTTTGCATGAACAACAAGAAACAACAGGGAAGAAGAGCATTGGAGTTGGAGCAACAATGGAGGGAAAATTCTAAATTCTTTGGAGTTGTGAAGCCTAAAGAGGAAATATGTCAGGCTTGTAGAAGAGCCAAGTTGTAAGGCCTAAAGAGTGAACTCATGTGAGAGTTACAGTGCAACAACAAGCTTGGTGTTGTTGTTTTCCTGGTAGTTTTCCTAGCAGTGAGGTCCCTTGAGTTTCCAATAGTGTGATTCTTGGTTACATGTTCCAGAGAGACCCTAATAAACAAATTTGACACTCTATGGATTGAGAGCAATGAAGGGGTACATTCCTTGGGTTGGGCAGGTAGAGAGGAAGAGAGTTGGTGGAAAATTGGGATAGTTGTAGGAGAATGCTAGCGGGTTGTGGGATTGTTTTGTGAGTTGTGAGTGGATAGTGAGAGACCACAATCTTTTGTGGATTGCTAGCCCCATATTGGGGGTGACCTGATGTTGAAATTTGGAAAAATAATTCTATGGTTTGGTGGAACGTCCATCCCAAGTAGTTGGTTGTACAACTATTTTAAAAAGATAAGTGTTTTATATGTTTTCTTTCTTGCATTATGATTTTTAATTAGTGTGCATGAACTCTGTGTATGAGACTAATTTATATGCCATTGTAATGATTTATTAGTTTCATTCATGTGTTATTTCATCAAGTTGTAGATGCATTAGATAATGGTTAAATATGTAGGATTAAGTAGCTAGTAAGCTACAATAATCTATTTAGCAGAAAGTTTTTATTTGTATGTTTATGTGTTTTCCACATAGTAATGTTCTTCAGTTAAGCTAGGGGACGTTACAAATTAGTATCAGAGCCTTTGGTTCAACACTCGACCTATATGGGATAAGGACCAACATGAATTAGGTAAAATTCATTGTTATGGATTTTAACGTGTGACATATTTGGGGAAAAATCATGAAAACAAAGTGAAATTCCCAAATTTGTGAGAAAGTTTAGGTCGATTTCCCTCATAATTGTCAAAGAGATGATCAATGTCATCGATATGCAAGTCTTGGAATTAAAAAAAAAAATCATATTAGGAGGTCGAATTCCATGTTTTCATGGAAACTATGAAGTTATAAAATCGACAATCAAGATTCATTTTCATCGTTCGGTGAAGTCCAATAGATCGATGGCGAGGATTCATTTTTGGAGGTTGGAAAAATGGAGCAAATCGATGGTCAAGATCCATTTTTGGAGTTGGAATAATAGAGAAGATCTACAGTTGAGAATTGTTAGAATAGATGGGATAAGTATGGTGGATCAATGGTCATGATCATTTTAACTGGGAGATCAACGACCTAGATTTATCCTGATTTTTAGTTGAAAATTTTTGTAAGTATCAAAATTGGGAGAATTCATGGGAAAAAATAGTTTTCCAAGAGAGATCATTGATGGTCGATGGTAGGATCGACAATATTGGAGAAGTGTTTCATTCACCAACAAAAATCACTAATGGCCAAGGAAATCATCGATCATCAATCGTCGATGATCGGATCGGTGAAATTGGTGAAGTGTTCACTTTGAACAAAGGAAATCAATGATCATCGATCATTGACGGTCAGGAGAGTGGAATTTGTGAGGTGTTTCTTTCATCCAAGAGAATTTGTTGGTTGTTGATGAAAGGAAAGAGGGGGATGATGTGTCATTCCACGTCAACATCCACGTGTCATTCCATGTCAACTAGAATGCCACGTGTTGTCATTTTGTTCCATGCTTGCATGCATCCTTCTTAACATTGGGGATTTTAGACCCAGGGTTTGTCCATATTTGACCAACAAAAACCCCAGAGCATCGGCATATCAATCCTAATCCAAGGCTGAGGAAGGTCTCACCCGAGATGCAAAGGGGATCACAAAGACCACAAGGTCTTGTGACAATAATGAAGGATTAAGCAAACTAGGATCAATCTAGGATGGAATTCATACATTCCATATTCCATGGCATACTATGCTAACAAGTAAAACATTGCAAACACATATCTAGACAACACATGATAGACACAAAATATAGCAGAATTGGCGTAGATTTATTATTCCTTTCATTCCATTCAACATAAACATATAGTATACATTAAAAAAATTGTATTTGACAACAATAGAGATTCATATCTTCTTAGGAATTTCTCAGAAATACAACACATTATGCAATGCACATCCTTTTTTATCTCATACATATGATAGAATCAGATTTATGTTTAGAATCATTACAACATTACAACAGGCTCAGAGTGATATCGATACCAACAACTCAATGGATCTTATCTAACCATCTAACTCTATCTTTGATGTTGTTTCTTCCTTTTATATCTTTCTCTGCTCGGGAGCTCTGACTCTTTCTTCTTTGCTCCACTTGTTCTACTGATAAAACTACCCTGCATGCTTTTGGTGCCTGCTTGTAGACCACGTAGCCTTCTGGAATCAAGTAAATATTAACTTCCTCATCAGTTCATCTTTTGTCAGCTCCATGATCCCTTATGCTACTAGCAGTAATCATTCGATAGGATTTCTCAATGATTCATTTCTTGATTCCAACATGCATCTTCTTGATTTCTAGTGTGCATCAAAACTGGAAACAACATGCATTTGGTAGACTTCCAACTTGGCATGCAATATCAAAACTTGGTCCGACGCACACTTCTTGTTATTCTTCGTGCATTAACTTAGGTGCGCACAACTTCATTTCTGTGTGCGTGCAAAATTAACCCAAAATGTTGGGTGCCAACATGCCCCCATCACTATTACTTGGCTCATCCTCAATCCAACATCTTCATGCGATCAAGGCAGAAATTTTGAGTAAGAGAAAATCATAGGTCTTCAAAACAAGTTTTGATTGTGGTTGGGCCTAAGTAAGAGAAAATCATTTGTTCAAGCTGTAGTTGCAACCTAACCCAGGTCCTCGAAAGAATCAAATAGGCCCCATGGTGAAAGGTGGATTTGGAGTGCATGCGACCAGATGCTCGACCAAGAACCTTTGTTGGTGTCTATGGAGGTGAATGAGGGATCTGTTTAAATCCCATCACCAAAAACTAACCACTGAAAATAAGTTAGGCTCCATCAAGAGAGAGCATCACTCTTGGCTTTTATTTTGGTTCTAGGAGGACCAAACTGAGGTGGTAGCCTTGTCCTTTCTACTATTGGAGGGTTGGGGATCCATGGACAAATGTGAGAGTGAGGGGCCTAGCCACTGAGCAGGATGAATTGGTTTGGCTAAGGTGCCCTGCTAGATGATCCAAAATTGATCTTTTAAAGACTATGGTTAAGTTTATGCATGAGTTGATTTACCATTTAGGAATTAAAGAGAAGAAGCTTAATGAAAGAATTTGCAGCCATATAAGAAGTAAAAACAACAAACCATAACACCAAGATTGATAACGGAGTTCGGCACAAGTTTTCCTACGTCTCCAGGCCTTTGTCTTGGTGGGGAAGGCTTCTTATTAATCTTCAATGCTTTAAGAATACAAAAGAAAGGCTTACATAAAATCTCTTGAAACCACCTTTTATATCTACAACTTCTGGACGGAAACATACATCACCATTGGCTAGAACGGGAAAAACTGAGACTTTTGAGTATGAAGTCGGCTATTCTTGGAATAACATCTTGGGCTCTGGAATAAATTTTATGTTCAGCTACTCCGATGCGAAAAAAAAAGCCATATTCGGACTCCCCTCGAAATTCTGCAACTTTTGAGTATAAAGTCGACCTGCTTCTGAATAGTCCCTCGAGACCTCCCCTCGACACGAATTCCAATGTTGTTCCTTGTCAGATCCATACAGTTCGTACACTGTCTATTTGCATGCCAAAAAAACTCATTTTTCTCGATTTTCGTGCCCATCTAAATAATCCATACTCCACCAAATTTAGCAACAATTAGCCAACTTAGCGAAAGTTAACCAGATTTAGCAAGATTTCACCATATTTGGAGGATTCCTGCCAGATTTGGTGGAACCACCAGAATTGGCCTTCCAGAAGGTGCCACATGGAGGCTCCTCATTGGGCTACATGGAGCCTTGCCATTATCCTGAGCCACGTCAACCCACACAGTTAGCTACAATGTGTCATCCATATGACCACATCATCTTTCCCAGTTAGCTGCCACATGTCATCCATACAGCCACGTCAGCCTACCCAGTCAGCTACCACATGTCATTCGTACAACCATGTCAGCCAACCAAAACCTACCACATGTCATCCGTATAGTTCCACGTCATCCTTTTGTACAACCATGTGTCGCATTCATACAATTCCACGTCAGCCTTTTGTACTACCATGTGTCACATTCATACAGTGCCACGTGTTGCGTCCACATAGTTCCACGTGTCACGTTCATACAGTTCCACATCAGCCTTTCATACTACCATGTTTTTCATTCATACAGTGCCACGTGTTACGTCTGTATAGTTCCACATGTCGCATATGTGCAGTGCAACATGTCGCATACGTGCAGTTCCATGTGTCGCGTTTGTACAGTGTCATGTGTCACTTTTTTTATTGGTCCAAGTCACCCCTGAAAATTCCAAAAATAACTAACACATGGCACATCCTTGTGCTGCCACAAATCATGCTAAAGTCAACATGACATCATCATCCGTACTGCTGACATCATTAGTTGACTTTGACCAGTTTACTTTGACTTTGAATTTGACGTTTTCAAATCACCATAACTTTTGCATACGGTGTCCATTTTTGGAAAACAAAATATGGTCGAGATCGGCATGAAGAGCCATACGCGATGGCATTGGTTTCTTCCAATTCTGAGAATTTTTATTTTTAGGCCTTTCTGGATCCATTTTGGATCACTAATGGAGGGGGATCCATGACAAGAGATGAGGATAGGGATCCTAGAAAATAAGAAAGGACGCTCCCTCCTTATCAACAAAGGTGATGATTCGACAGAGTAGATGTATATAGAGTGAATATGGTGGTGAATATTACGAAGGAGAGAAATAAATATTCGATGGAGGGGATGTATTTTAGTAGAGGGAGAAGTTGGCATCAAAACGTGACACATGGGAAATCTAAATGTCGGGTCCATCGTACTAGTGATGTTGGTTGGATATTGTGGCGATATAACTGATTGTGTACTTGTGGCACATTCAAACTGCCAAAATAGGATTATTTTCCCTTTAAAAGAACTAAACCACTAGGAAACTCCTCTGAGGCTTGTGTGAATTGTCAATCGAGACCATGACCTTGTACTTATGGAAAAGTATTGTCCTAATTTGGAAATTTGGAGAATAAACAAAAACTGTCAATCTATCGAGTCCTCTTGTGTGATCCATGTGAACTTTTTGCTATCAAAAATGTAAATTATGTCGACTATAAGATATCTCATCTATTGTACATCATATACTAGACATACTCTACCAATATTCAAAGGTGGGAGAGGGAGCTAGATGTTGATTGACTCATGTGGGTTGTAGTAAACCGATGCCATTGATGAGCCCCTTGACCAATTGTCCTTGCAAGGTTTCCATCTTGGTAGCACCTGATTGACTGATGTAGATAAGCCGGAAAGGACCTAACCAGCTCATGTGTAGCTTGCCAAGATGTTGCAAATATTTGTTGTCATATAATAATATTAAAGATCCAGGCTAGAGATTTTTCTGATGGATGTTACGATCATGCCATGCCTTTTTCATTTCCTTTTCCACCACTTGGATAAATTGTGCCATCATTTGATCCTCTTCTAGTTCCATGAGCTCATCTAAGTTGTGTTGGAGGGACTAGTCATCTGTCATTTGGGTTGCAAGGTGTTGGCAGCCATTTTCATTCTTATCTTTTCCTTATAAGCTTTCTACACAAGGGTTTTGAACCCTCAATACTCGTCGCAATTCTTTAAATAAAATGACACTATTATCTTTCTCTTTCGCATACCTTCTTTTCGCTTTCATTTTCACGACTGCAAGCGTGAAAACCTAGAATTGGAAGTTATGTTGATTGCATTAAAATCATCTTTTGGATTGTTATAAATCTTTTTTTTTATGTGGTCATAACTCTTTTACCTCCAACTCACTACTAGTCATACATTTATCAAAACACAAAACCTCCACTCACTTTGCATTTGACCATTGTCAATTTAGTTTCGATTTAGCAGTGGTTATATGGTATTTTGGTGTCTCTGATCAAATCCTTGGTGCAATGGTTGTATTGAACACATTAATTTTGGATCAAATCCTTGGTGCAATGCTCAATATATTGGTTTCTTTTAAATCATACAAATGCCATTGTTTATTTAAACATTCAGATCAAATTTTGGTTATGTATTTTATGCATGGATGATTTTAAGGATGGAAATTTATTTTTAAATGTAGAAACCTTGGTGAACCTTACTAATCCTTCATATGTCAACTATAAATGAGTGGCGATATTTTTGTAAAAATATTCAAATTTCTAAGGATTTTATATATTTTTTATAAAATTTTGGCGATTTTTAAGGTAAAATAATTTTATCCTATAGAATATGGGAGAATCATTTTTAAAATAGCGAATCTCGTTTTTGGAACAAACATGGAAAATTAGCCCATGAGCGAAATTTAGCCCCTAAAATCATCCCTGATTTTATGGTTTTGAATGATTATGTGATAATCCATTTGACATTTGGTTTACATTGCTTTGGATTGTGATTTGAATGAAACTTTTACCAAGGCGTCGTCGATTGTACATGCCAACATGATAGTTTTTCATGGTTTCAATTTACTCCACCACCCTCGCACGCATAAGCATTAATGCTCTTTCGTGCATTGCGGGCTGCCTTTGTTTGTTTTGGGAAAACCTGCGGGAAAATGGTTCTGCGTCTACCCTATCAAACCCCTCACCTATTACCCTGTTGACCGTGTGCTATCTGCTATGGCTCCCGTAGTGCAAATCGAACCCAATGGCGTTCAATCTTTGTTGTTATTTGATAACGCCCGAGAGAACCTCGAGAGGAATGGGTGGAAGGTTTTTATTGAGAAATTCAAGGGTTTCAACCTCGCAGTCGCTCAACAATTTTCCTTCACGTTTGATGGATGCAGGGCCAAAGTTGGGGACGTCCAACTCAAATTGAACAAGGATTTTCTTAGCTCACCCACTGGTCTACCAGCCATAGGGTAGAAATGGTTTAAAAATTCTAAAGTTGATGAAGTTCCATGGCCTCTCCTGTTTACCTCGAGGAAAATCATTCGTTGTGACAAAGGTATGTCGGTTATAGCCCTTAGATATCGATGGCATGATTTCTTGGCCATTATTAAGAAATTTATTACATGCGAGGGTAGATATGGTTTAGTTTTCCTATACCACCTCCGGATGCTTATGAGTTTCATAGATTTTCCTTTGAATATTCCACATTTCCTTCTTCAGAGTTTGTATAAAATGGCTAAACGTTATAAGAGGGAGAAAGAAGACTCCAGCCTCTTCCACCACTATTTAATTAAAATTGTTATAGTCCATCATTTGAGGTTGAGTGGCGACTGTTGGGAAGCTTTCTTGTTGAGGAATGGCTTTTCCAGTCCTAAAATTGGTCAAGTGGACAAAATCGTGGTCACTGAAACCCTTGTTGGGCCTGTCGTACCCCCTCCTACTCTCTTACCCTCTGCTGAACCCTCGGCTTACCCGAACGATAACCTACCTGACACCCTGCCCGACTCATGTCTAAAAGACAGTGCTAAGCCTGTTAAGAGTCCTACAAGGAAAAATGGAAAGGGTAAAAATGATGTCAATTGCAAAGGGAATAAGGCTGCACGCTGGGTATCAAGGTGCGCTCGTAATAAACCTAAACAAAATTCAGACCAAAAACCGATTGTATTGAGTGAAGATTCAGATTCTGAGATCGAGCGGTTTCTAACCGAGGAGTATCCATACTCACATGGCCTCTATTTAGTCAAGCCCTTTGACTACGTGTCGAATCTACCACCGTGCCTTAGAAATGACCCTAATTTCCCCGGGATCAAGCTCGGCAGTGGAACTGCTGGTAATTTAAGAGATTCCTCACCTGTAACTACACAGCATGATCAACCACAGTGCAATGAATGCAACTCTTGGCTCGACCGATATTATACAGATGTCCCACTGCTTCAATCCCGAATCAAGTCCTTAGAGGACCAAGTAAATGTGTTAACCAAGGAAAATGACAGAATACAAGCTAATGATAAAAGGCAAAAGACCACGGGCTCTGTGGTTTTCAAGAATGTAGAGGCGACCACTGCCATTGTTAATTCAAAAATAGCATGATCAAATCGTATCCCTGAAACCAAGGTATGGTATTTCAACAATGATTTTAGAATGATTTTGTTTGTTTTGAATTAGCATAAATGATTTGTTTGCTTATCGTATCTATTTCTGTTATGATAGAATTGATATAATACAATTATGTTTGCAAAAACTGACCAGCTACAGAATCATGAGATTCTGTAGCTAGTCATAAAATTTGAATTTCTGTTGATTTTACAACAGAACACAATCTGAACAGCATGTATTTTTGTGTATGTACAGGTGCACACGAATTTCAAAGGAAGTTGGATCGAATGTTTCATAGTTGGACATGCTTTTTGTTTACATACTTTTGGATTAGGTTGTTAGTTTTAGATAGGAACAACAATCTGGGAGATTGTATTCCCATACTTTTCTGCAACAGTTTTGATAATTCCCACAAGGAATGTTTTCATCCCGTGGTCTTTATATATCTATTATTTTTTTAAGCAAACCATCACTTCTTGGAGAGCAGAGACTATGGACTGATGATTATATAGACTTGAATGAAAGTGAATTTTTTGTACAGCTTTAGCTTCAATTTATCATACTTTTGTTCAAGTTTTTTGTGCATTTCAATTTGTAATCAAATTATTGACTACTTTAGATATTAAAATTTGTTACAGGTTGATGTGATGTGATTTAAATGTTGTCCATATTTCATGTATCTCACTTTACATACAACAATTATCCTGTTTTAATTTAATGAATAGAAGATTAATCTTCTTTTTTAAATAAGCAGTTATCCAAAAATCTTTGCAGAGGGATTTATCTTGATGTGATTATTTGTAAAATATAAAATTGTTGTTGCTGCATCCTTTACCTGTTCTATCATTAGCATCCAAGAGAGTTGTTTCTTCACGTTTACGCGAGGTGTTGGAGAATCTGATGCGGGTTGACCCCATCAAACAGTGAACGCAGATGCCCATGCACAGGACAAGTAGGAGATGATGATTTCAGGTTAGTTTGCTATTTTAATTTTAATAGTTTAATTAATATGAGAATTATCTGTAGTCAGATAGATATACAGTATAGATTACTATTTTTATTGTTGAGTTAGATAGTTGTTGTTTCGTTTCTTTTTTATAAAAACTATAAAAATCCAAAAATACTAGCTTCGTTGTCATAAGACAATCCATATATGATTTTGTAGATTTCGATAAAAGTTTGCATGTTGTGAATACTATATATATAATAGAGGTTTAATCATATCGATAACTATACATTTAATAATTAGGACTATAGTTTTATAAATATTAATTAGCGAACTGTGAATATATGTTAGACTTGTATATAGTTTGCAACAGTTGTTTTTCACTTAGTTAGTCCCTTTAGATAGTTTTTTTTACTTTCATAGGACTTAGATCAACCAACGAAGCCGCTAAACCCATTGAGGTGAATCATTCCAAACGGCTTGGGTTAAGTATACAACATTGGACCGGATTCACTTCTCCAGTTGACGAGCGGTCAATTTTTCTCGTCAACAAATGGCGCTAGAAGAAGGGCCTGAAAATTATTAATGGCACGAAGTGGTCGTAAGACTCCTCCACCACCCAACCTCTCACCTATAGTGACAAGAAGTCAGTCAAATGACAACGTTGTCCCTCAAACATCAACCACATCAAATGATGATCTACGGATCATAGTTGAACCAGTAACCTCAAATCCTATAGGTGGTGACGTACAAGAGATTGTCCACCAATCTCTACTAAGAACACATAGTGCCTTCACCCATTTAAGGCAACCAAACTGACCTTTGGACCAACCATTAGATTTCTATGATATTAAAGAACAACTTGGAGGCACTAACCTCACTCTAAACCCTACAGATCCAATCCTCACTCCTACAATAGGAGGATCTGGAGTACCACCCTCACCACCTCCTTCTTCCCCTTTTTCTTCTGGAGAAGACTCTTCTGACGAAGGTAGTTCCTCTTCCCAGCCTTCGACACCGCCCACACCAATGGCCAACCAGAACAATCTTGCCAAACCCTGGCTCGACCAAGATGCAGTAGCCGTACTCGGGCCTCAACATCCCTTACCCAAACATCCGGAGAAATGGCTCCCCAAGTTTGACCCAGACTCTAATAGATCATCGAAGATCACATTAAATTTTTTATGTTAGCCATTAGAATCCATAATGTCAAGCATGAAGATGTAGTCTGTAGGTTGTTCCCCTATACTTTCGAGGGCAATGCCTCTACCTGGTACTTTTCCCAGCAACCCCATACCATCGTTTCATGGGAGAAGTTTGAATCCTACTTTCTTGAGAATTTTGGAGACGACAAGTCCCCAGAAGTTATAGTCATGGAGATTTCTAGTTTAAGAATGAATCCCAAAGAGAAAATCAAAGACTTTAACCAAATATTCTTAACACTAAAGAACTGAATCCCTACATATTCGATGCCTGCTGAGAATATTATCATAGCATATTATACGAAATCCTTACATCAAAGTATAGAGATTTGGGTAAAGAGATCTAAGAAAGCCACGTTGTTAGAGGCCTTTGAAGAGGCCAGTCAGATTGAGAAAGACATCCTTAGCTTAAAAGACACTACTAGCAATGAAATAGAGACTAGTTCATCTTCCAAAAAGAAAATTGAAATCCTCCCTAGACCTGCTCAAAACAAAACACAACCTGAAAGCTCAGATCTAGGAAAATTAACAAAAGTCGTTCAAAAACTATCAAATCAAGTTATAGATTTGAAAAGGACGGCCGAAGAATCTTCTTCGAGCAAAGGGCCTTACAAACCCCCGTTTAGGAAGCCTTTCCCACCAACCGACCTAATTCAAATACCGAGGGCTTAAATCTAGAAAGCCTACAATTCGCCCTTCAAACAATTCTAGAAGCCCAGAACAACTTGATGCCTCCTGAGGTCCCTGAGGAAGTAGTTGAACAAGAGACAGTCAAAGAAGATGAATCTTCTCCGAACACTTTTGGACACTTCTCGGATAGCATTTTTCAAGCTAATTTCAAGATAGTACATCCCTACAATACTAGGAGTAAGACAACAAACAAACCTTCTTCTGAAAACACTACGACTTTGCCCCCAAAATAGTCTAAACTAGCTGAGACTAAACAGAGTCATGTAAACCCCAACTTAGATTATGATTTAGTTGAAGATCTAAAAAAGTTAAGGGATAACATTTATGTTTATGAATTATTAAAATTTCTGTTTCTGCTACAAAAAATGTTATAGAATATCACAGAGAATAGCAAAAACAGTAATCCAAGCAGTAACAAAGTGTTCCAGAATAACCCAAAAGTTCCTCAGAAGGCCTCTGCTAAGAACAATTTTGATCCTCACGATAAGAAATACCTTCTTGTAAATAATGTAACAAATGTAGATAAATTAGCTTTAGAAGCTGCGAGTAAAAAGCCACAAGCATCCACCATTAGTACTCGCAGAAATGTACCTCCATTTTTGTTAACTTTTGAAATCTTTAATAGGAATGTGCACAATTGTATGGTAGATTCGGGAGCATCATCCAATGTAATTCCATGGTCTGTGTGTCAGAAGATTAATGCTGAAGTTGAACCATCCACCTTAAAGATCATCCAACTTGATCGAACTAGTGTTAAGGTTATAGGCGAATTAAGGAATGTGCTTATAAGGTTATCGTCTAACCCCAAAGTTCATCAAGTAATTGATATTATTGTTGTGGATATTCCAGAAGTTTATGGTTTGTTTTTAAGCAGAGACTGGTCAGAGAAGCTACACGACTATGTCGCGACAGATTGGTCTCACCTGTGGCTGCCCGAGAACGGAAAGCCCAACAAAATCAAGGTAAATCGTGAACATTACCTAAAGTTCACAATGACAGATTTAAATGATCTCAATGAACCATTTACACCTTCTACCGATTCACCCAAAATACAAGGGATGGATACCTTTTTCGGCAATTTCATGGCCGAGACTTCAACTATCACTAACCCAGAACAATAGTCTGAGATTGTGGCATATATGCAACCAGCAGTTTCTACCCAATGGTCTCATACACCCGAAATAAATCAAATATGGTCTCTTTACTTTGACGGGTCAAAGTCCAAGGAGTTGGTGCGGGCTACGTTATTATTGATCCAGTAGGTAACAAAGCCTTGGTTGCATGAAGATTAGAGTTTGAATGTACAAACAACATAGCAGAATATGAGGCTTTATTGCAAGGTCTCGGAAAAGAATTAGATATGAACATTCAAAATTTGACTGCCTTTGGCGATTCAGGAATCGTGGTTAGACAGGTAAGAGATTCTATCCACTGTTTATCCCCGCATCTCAAAAGCTACCAATCTGAGGTATGGAATTTGATGAATAAGTTTTCTACTTTTAACATAAATTATATTCCTAGATTGAATAATTCGGAAGCCGATTTGTTAGCTAATGTAGCTTTGAAACTCTTTCCTACAGAAGGCTTGTCCTCGAACGCATTCTCCGTCAAACTGTTACTCAGGCCATCCATCCCTGACAACATCATGAATTGGAGAGTCTTCGACGACGATCAACAAATTATTAGTTTCTTTCATATGGAAGAAACTTTCCAAGGCGCAGTGATCGACGAATGCACTCATGACGAGAACCTTCGAGATTTCATGGTAATACCAGATCCGAGATCTCCTGAATCTTCATAGGACATGGTAAATTCTATCCCTAAATCTGTAGTTAGATTAGAAAAAATTTCTGATCTTCAAGACAAATTCAAAAAATCGGTCAACTGTAAAACAAATAGTTCCTCTTTATCATATGAGAAAGTAAACTTGGGAACTGATGATAATCCACAATGCATTAATTTAGGGGTGGGGTGTTCTGAACAAGAGAAAGAGGCATTTATTAAATTGTTTAAAGAATTCAAAGATGTTTTTTCATGGACGTATGACGACCTAAAAACCTTTGACCCTAACATCATACAACACGTCATTCCTATGAAACCCCAAACCTTGTCGTTTCAACAAAAGTTAAGGAAAATGCACCCTAAGCTCGAACCGACCGTTAAAAAAGAATTAAATAAACTCCTGAATGATAAGATAATTTTCCCAGTTAGGCACACGCAATGGGTTTCTAACCTTGTCCCTGTCCGGAAGAAGAGTGGTGAAATCCGACTATGTGCCGATTTCCGAAACCTTAATCGAGCGTCTGATAAAGACAACTACCCTGTCCCACCCATGGAACAGATCCTTCAACAAGTATCTGGTTCTGAAATATTATCCTTATTGGATGGTTTTTCAGGGTATAACCAAGTCCTGATGTCTCCCCCAAACCAACTTAAGACTACCTTCCGCACTCCATAGGGCACCTACGCTTATAGGAAAATGCCCTTTGGACTCATTAACGTGGGTGCCACTTTCCAGAGAGCGATGGACATCGCTTTCCGAGTCTTAATCAATCAATTCGTCGTAGTTTACCTAGATGATGTTACTGTATTCTCGAAAAACAAAGCTGATCATCTAGCTCATTTGAGATCCGTTCTATAGCGATGTCGTAAGTACGACATTTCCTTTAATCCTAAAAAATATATCTTCACAGTGGAACAAGGTAAGCTCTTAGGATTTATTGTGTCAAGAAAAGGGATGATTATCGACCCTGAAAGGACTCAATTCATCTCGAAACTTCCCCCTCCCTCGTCCAAAAAGTCTATGCAGTCTTTCTTAGGCCAGATAAACTTTGTTAGGAGATTCGTCCCCAATTTCTCAGAAATGGTGAGACCTTTACAGAACTTGATAAAAAAGGACGCACAATATCATTAGGGACCCTTAGAACACCAATCTTTTAATTCAATAAAAAAGGCCATAATAGACGCTCCTTCTCTGATGAGCCCCGACTTTTTGCAATACTTCACGCTCTACACATTTGCTTTTGACCACTCCTACACTACTGTCCTAACTCAAAAGAACGCTGAAAACAATGAAGTCCCAATTGCCTTTATGAGCTCTTCTTTCAAAGGCGCAAAACTTAATTACCCGGCAGTAGATAAGAAAGCCTATGCTTTTTTTAAAGCAGCAAATCACTTCTGATCTTATCTTTTGAAATCTAGGACAAAAATTATTGTCCCTTACCCAGCCGTCTGAAATCTGTTAGTCCAGAAAGAACTAGGCAAAAAGAGGGCAAACTGGGTCACCTCCTTATAGGAGTATGACATAGAAATCAACCCAGCAAAAATAGTGAGAGGCCAAGGGCTATGCAAGTTAGTCACTGACTCAGTAGCAGGACAGCAAGAGGAAAACGATATGTCAAACCCAGGACAGCACAACCAAAATTTAATCTGTTGTGCACAAAACCCTGTTAGTCCCTGGTATGACGATATAAAATTCTATCTTGAACATGGGTCATCCCCCCATCACCTGGATCCCACTAAAAGAAGAGCATTAATATTGAAATCTGCCTCCTTTCAGTTGATTAATGGTATTTTGTTTCATCAAAATTTTGATGGAGTACTAATGCGTTGTCTTGAAAAAGCTGAAGCAGAAAAGGTCTTACTAGAATTGCACGCAGGAGAAGATGGTGGGCATTTTGGTGGGGATACCATTTCCCATAAAGTATTAAGAGTAGGTTATTACTGGCCTACACTTTTTAGAGATGCTCATGCCTTGTGCCACAAGTGTATTATTTGTCAAAAAGCATCCGGGCGAATACAGAAACCAGCCTTCCCTTTGTAGCCTGTTTCAGTAGACTCCCCTTTTTAGCAGTGGGGTCTTGATATTATAGGTCTGATCAATCTGCCACCCTCTAAGCATCATAAGTTTATCATAAAAGCCACAGATTACTTCACCAGGTGGTTTGAAGCTGCCCCATTAAGAGATGTAAATACCAGTTAGGTAATTGCCTTTTTAAATTCAAATATTATTACTCGTTTTGGTATCCCTGACTGTTTAGTATTCGATAACGCTTCATATTTTTCGTCTCTTGAGATGAGTGAGTTCGCTTTAGAAAAAGGAATTAAATTAAAATATTCTGCCAACTATTACCCTCAAGGCAATGGATTGGCAGAATCAACTAATAAGAATCTGATTAAAATCATCAAGAGAACGGTATCTGAAAATCACAAAAATTGGCATAATGCACTGTTAAACGCAATCTGGGCTGATAGAGTAACTCCGAAAACTGTTATGGGTAACTCTCCCTTCTTTCTTGTCTATGGCAGAGAAACAATCCTGCCACCACATATTCTTCTTCCCTCATTACAGCTATCACATAAAATACAGGAAAAGGAATGCCCCCCTTTGGAGAATCGAATTAACGCATCATTAAAACTAGAAGAGGTAAGGGCTCAAGAAAAACGAAAGTTAGATCAGCATCAACTTGTGGTTAAAAGTTAGTTTGATTCCAACTCTGCCTCTGACAGAAACTTTGAAGTAGGTGACCTTGTCCTGAAATGGGACAAACCACATGAGGGAAAGGGAGAGCATACAAAGTTTCAGAACTTATGGCTAGGACCGTTTTTAATTGTTGAGAAGTTGGGTCCCAACTCTTTCAGATTATAGAGTCTAGAGGGACAGCCAGACACCTATCTGGTGAATGGCCAAGCTCTAAATAGGTATTTCGCTTAATGACAACCCTGTGTACACTTTGTAAATATTTTTTCCTTCGTTTGTTTTTTATTTTCTTTTATTGTTTTGGTTTTGATGGCTCCCTTACGCTTATCAGTTTTTACTTTTGAAATACACATACCTGCATTATGAACTGTTCAAACAAAGAAAACAAAAAAAAAAAATTCCTCTGAAATGACTATTGAAAGATTGTCTAAACATCAATTGTGATATGCTTCTAAAATTTACATCCATGTTAAGGAAAGCCTGTTTTTTGAAGTGATTTTATTGATTCCAATATGTAATTGAAGCCTGTTACGATCATCCATTTTCTTCTTACGCTGTCCCTGTTCTTTAAGGGAACAACTCAAAAGATGTCTCCCTGCCTTCGAAGGTCGATTTATTAACAAACAATCTCTAGATCTTGATGAAGGATAGTTAAAGAATTCTCTCAAGGTTTGTAATTTATTAAAATATGTCCAAAATATCATAATTTTCAGTGTCACCCCGCTCAATTATATATCTTTAAAAAATCAAATAAACCATTAAAGAGCTATGGGAAGTGCTTGTAAACCCGCCGGGATACTGAACAGGTCTGCTGGCAGCGGGTAAATGCATGTATGATGCTAAGATAACTTCATCGGGGTACTGAACAGGCCCGCTGGCAGTGAAGCAATATCGGGTATATGAAAATTTGCAAATATGGAATCTCTTGACCTTAAAATGTCCTTTATTCTGATCTGGAACTTCTTGGCAGGATACGGATATCAGAGTGGATTAAATGGCAACCCTGTCGAGGCTATGGATGCCTGCTGGCAGTAGTGGCTCTGTCAATAGTATTGGAGATTTTATCCTTAATATCGTGACTCACTTTTGTTTAGATTGTCATCAGTTTTCATCTTTTAAATAACAAGCAATCTGGAATTGGAATTTTTTTTATGATTGATGACGATGTTTAAACAATTTTCTAGTTGTTTTTGAGTTAGAATTATTCTCATTATCTTAATCTGGAATTGTTCATTTGGCACAGATAACTTCTTCTACCAATGTGTCACCATTGTTGGAAGCCATTTTCATTCTAATATTTTCCTTATAAGCTTCCTACACAAGGGTTTTGAACCCTCAATACTCATCGCAATTCTTTAAATAAAACGACACTATTATCTTTCTCTTTCGCATACCTGCTTTTCGCTTTCATTTTCATGACTGCAAGTGTGAAAACCTAGAGTTGGAAGTTATGTTGATTGCATTAAATCATCTTTTGGATTCTTATAAATCTTTTTGTTTATGTGGTCATAACTCGTTTACCTCCTACTCACTACTGGCCATACATTTATCAAATCACCAAACCTCCACTCACTTTGCATTTGACCATTGTCTATTTAGTTTCGATTTAGTAGTGGTTATATGATATTTTGGTGTCTTTGATCAAATCCTTGGTGAAATGGTTGTATTGAACACATTAATTTTGGATCAAATCCTTGGTGCAATGCTCAATATATTGGTTTCTTTTAAATCATACAAATGCCATTGTTTATTTAAACATTCGGATCAAATTTGGTTATGTATTTTATGGTTTTCAATGATTATGTGATAATCCATTTGACATTTGGTTTACATTGCTTTGGATTGTGATTTGAATGAAACTTTTACCAAGGTGTCATCGATTGTACATGCCAACATGATAGTTTTGCATGGTTTCAATTTACTCCACCACCCTTGCACGCATAAGCATTAACGCTCTGTCGTGCATTGCAGGCTACCTTTGTTTGTTTTGGGAAAGCCTATGGGAAAATGGTTCTGCGTCTACCCTCAAACCCCTCACCTATTACCTTGTTGACCGTGTGCTATCTGCTATGGCTCCTGTAGTGCGAATTGAACCCAACGGCGTTCAAGCTTTGTTGTTATTTGATACCACCTGAGAGGACCTCGAGAGGAATGGGTGGAAGGTTTTTATTGAGAAATTTGATGGTTTCAACCTCGCAGTCACTCAACAATTTTCCCTCACGTTTTATGGATGCAGGGCCAAAGTTGGGGACGTCCAACTCGAATTGAACGAGGATTTCCTTAGCTTAGCCATTGGTATGCCAGCCAAAGGGCAGAAATAGTTTAAAAACTCTAAGGTTGATGAAGTGACATGGCCACTCCTGTTTACCTCGAGGAAAATCATCAGTTGTGACAAAGGTATGTCGGTTACAGCCCTTAAATATCGATGGCATGATTTGTTGGCCATTATTAAGGAATTTATTACATGCGAGGGCAGATACGGTTTAGTTTTCCTATACCACCTCCAGTTGCTTATGAGTTTCATAGATTTTCCTTTGAATATGCCACATTTCCTTCTTCAGAGTTTGTATAAAATGGCTAAACATTATAAGAGGGAGAAAGCAGACTCCAGCCTCTTCCGCCACTATTTAATTAAAATTGTTATAGTCCATCATTTGAGGTTGAGTGGCAACTATTGGGAAGATTTCTTGTTGAGGAATGTCTTTGCCAGTCCTGAAATTGGTCAAGTGGACAAAAACGTGGTCACCGAAACCCTTGTTGGGCCTATCGTACCCTCTCCTACACTCTTACCCTCTGTTGAACCCTCAACTTACCCGAATGATAACCTACCCGACACCCTGCCTGACTCATGTCTAAAAGACAGTGCTAAGCCGGTTAAGAGGCCTACAAGGAAAAAGGGAAAGGGTAACAATGATGTCAATTGCAAAGGGAAGAAGTTTGCACGTTGGGTATCAAGGTGTGCTCGTAATAAGCCTAAACAAAATTCAGACCAAAAACCGATTGTATTGAGTGAAGATTCAGATTTTGAGATCGAGCAGTTTCTAATCGAGGAGTATCCATACTCACACAGCCTCTGTTCAGTCAAGCCCTTTGACTACGTGTCGAATCTACCACCGTGCCTTAGAAATGACCCTAATTTCCTTGGGATCAAGCTCGACAGTGGAACTGCTGGTAATTTAAGAGATTCCCCACCTGTAACTACATGGCATGATCAACCACAGTGCAATGAATGCAACTCTTGGCTCGACCGATATTATATAGATGTCCCACTGCTTCAATCCCGAATCAAGTCCTTAGAGGACCAAGTGAATGTGTTAACCAAGGAAAATGACAGACTACAAGCTAATGATAAAAGGCAAAAGACCACGGGCTCTGTGGTTTTCAATAATGTAGAGGTGGCCACTGCCATTGTTAATTCAAAAATAGCATGATCGAATCGTATCCCTGAAACCAAGGTATGGTATTTCAACAATGATTTTAGAATGATTTTGTTTGTTTTGAATTATCATAAATGATTTGTTTGCTTATTATATCTATTTCTGTTATGATGGAATTGATATAATACGATTTTGTTTGCAAAAAATGACCATCTATAGAATCGTGAGATTATGTAGCTAGTCATAAAATTTGAATTTTTGTTGATTTTACAACAGAACACAATCTGAACAGCATGTATTTTTGTGTATGTACAGGTGCACACGAATTTCAAAGGAAGTTGGATCGAATGTGTCATAGTTGGACATGATTTTTGTTTACATACTTTTGGATTAGGTTGTTAGTTTTAGATAGGAACAACAATCTGGGAGATTGTATTCCCATACTTTTCTGCAACAGTTTTGATAATTCCCACAAGGAATGTTTTCATCCCGTGGTATTTATATATCTATTATTTTTTTAAGAAAACCATCACTTCTTGGAGAGCAGAGACTATGGACTGATGATTATATAGAATTGAATGAAAGTGAATTTTTTGTACAGCTTTAGCTTCAATTTATCATACTTTTGTTCAAGTTTTTTGTGCATTTGAATTTGTAATCAAATTATTGACTACTTTAGATATCAAAATTTGTAACAGGTTGATGTGATGTGATTTAAATGTTGTCCATATTTCATGTATCTCACTTTACATACAACAATTATCCTATTTTAATTTAATGAACAGAAGGTTAATCATCTTTGTTAAATAAGCAGTCATCTACAAATCTTTGCAGAGGGATTTATCTTAATGTGATTATTTGTAAAATACAAAATTACTGTTGTTGCATCCTTTACTTGTTCCGTCGTTAGCATCCAAGAGCGTTGTTGCTTCATGTTTGCGTGAGGTGTTGGAGAATCTGATGCGGGTTGACCCCATCAAACAGTGAACGCAGATGCCTATGCACAGGACAAGTAGGAGATGATGATTTCAGGTTAGTTTGCTATTTTAATTTTAATAGTTTAATTAATATGAGAATTCTCTGTAGTCGGATAGATATACAGTACAAATTACTATTTTTATTGCTGAGTTAGATAGATGTTGTTTCGTTTCCTTTTTATAAAAACTATAAAAATCCAAAAATACTAGCTTCGCTGTCATAAGACAATCCATATATGATTTTGCAGATTTTGATCAAAGTTTGCATGTTGTGAATACTGTATATATAATAGAGGTTTAATCATATCGATAACTGTACATTTAATAGTTAGGAATATTTTTTTATAAATATTAATTAGCGAACTGTGAATATATGTTAGAATTGTATATAGTTTGCAGCAGTTGTTTTTCACTTAGTTAGTCCCTTTAGATAGTTTTTTTTTAATTTTATAGGACTTAGATCGGCCAACGGAGCCACTAAACCTGTCGAGGTGAATCATTCCAAACAGCTTGGGTTAAGTAGACAACCCCGGACCGGATTCACTTCTGTAGTTGACGAGCGGTCAATTTTGCCCGTCAACACAAGGGCGATCCAGAGGCTAGGAAAAACAAATGTGAGTAGAATGACCGCTTCTTTTCCATAGACAAATATGAATGGCATGTGATTTGTCATCTTTTTCAATGTTGTTCGATAATCCCATAATACTACTAGGATGCGTTGATCCCATTCATCACACTACACATTACAAACTTTGGTTAAAGCATGCTCTAAAATCTTATTAAAAGCTTCAATTGTCCCATTGGCTTGAGGGTGATAGGGAATGCTCCTATGGTGATGGATCATTTACTCTTGAGTGATTTTTTGAATGGTCTCATTCAGAAAATGCGACCCCTGATCACTCATCAACACCCTTGGACAACTAAATCTAGAAATGACATTCTCAAAAATGAAGCGCATCATTGTTTCTATTATATTATCCTTGACTAGTGCGGATTCAACCCATCTAGTTAGGTATTCAATTGTTGTAATAATGTAGTGCACTTTTGTGTGACATGTAGGGGTATTGATGGGACCCAAAAAATCTATTTCCCATTTTTCGAAAAACTCTAGCATGATCACAGGAAATAAAGGGAGCTAATATCTCCTACATGGCTTGCCAATCCATTGACATACGTCGTAGCATTTTCAATAGTCCTTGGAATTTTCAAAGAGGGAGGGCCACCAAATCCCTACACGCAGAACCTTTCATGTTGTATCCTTGTTGGAATTGTGACCTCCAACAACACCTTCATGTGCTTCATACAGGATGGAGTTTTTTTCGTGTTCTATGGAACACCGACATAGGATTCCATATATACCCAACTTATACAATTGTCTGACAATCAACTGATAATCAGTACTATGGGTCACCAGTTGACGACGTTGTGATATATTATATCTCATGGGAGCCTGGCCAGTCATAATAAATTCCACAATTTTGTCCAATTGATCAGGCACGACTTCGACCGAAAAGAGTTGTGCATCAAAGATTTCATCATCGAGTCTCTTAGCAACTTCACTGGTCTCAATCCATGACAAATAATCTGGTTCAACATTATATTTCCTTGTCTTAACCAAAAATTCATAGTCGAACTATTGAAAGAGAAACAACTAACGAAAAATTCATCCTCTCGACATCATCTTATTGAAAAAATACTTGAGCACATAGTGATCAGTGAAGAACTTAAATGCAAACCCCAACAAGTAGTGGTGAAATTGTTTTAAGGCATAAACCATGAAAAGGCCCTCGCGCTTGGTTGTAGTATAATTCTTTTCGACATTGGATAGCTTGTGATTGGAAAAGTATATTGGATGGTCAATATTTCCTTCACTTGGCTGCTCAAGAACCATGCCAACCATAATGGATGAAGCATCTACATCGACATGAAAGATATTTGACCAATCAAGAAAGACCTGAATTGGTGGAGTAACCACTTTTTCCTTGATAATATCCAAGAATTTCTCGAAATATGTGGTCCACTCATACTTAGTATCTTTGTGCAAATTTTTTTCTAATGGGGCTGCAATATGGGCATAATTCTAAATGAACCATCAGTAATATTTTGTATGACCCAACGTGGTGCGCATATCCCAAATATCCAATATGGAAACATTCTTAGCTTGATCCTCCAACAATCCATTTTTGCACACGATGTGGCCCAACAATATTCCAAAGCGTGTACAGAAAATGCATTTCTTCAAATTCAAGGACATTTGTAGTTGGTGGCATTAGTCTAGCATCAGTAGAAGAGCTTGCATGTGTTCCTTCAACAAACTGAACATAGTCCAATAGTCCAAGTATGCTTCATTAAGAAACTTGTGGATGAATTCCTTGAAGGTTGCAACCACTATTCAGAAAAATACTTTTGGGGTATTATTCAAGACAAAGGGCATGAACGTGTATACAAAGGACCCCATTTTGTCGCAAAGGAAGTTTTAGCTTGATCCTCCTCTATGATATGAACCTAATGGTACCCTGAGAAGCCATATGTGAAAGAGTAGGATTCTCGGTCGCTAAAATTTTCCAACACCTCATGTGTGAAGGGTGTCAGGAAAGGTTCATGGATGCAGGTTATCTTGAGACTCCTCAGATCTACACAGATTCAAATATCACTGGTATTCTTGGGTTTCACAACCAAATCTAATCAGATTCCTCTACATGAACAATGATCCCAACATCCAACATCCGATCAAATTATTTACACACATTTTCCTTATATGTGGGATTTAATCCATAAGGCCTTCTCTTGACTAGTTTGGCATCCATCTTGAGTTGAATCTTCATAGCCCCCAACAATCCTGCAATGCCTTTTATTTCAGAAAATCCCTAGGGAAACAAGTCCTCATATTTCTTGAGAAGTTCAACAACCTGAGTGGTTGTCTCCTTATCCCAATAATCTCCAATGATGGTCATCTTAGGCACTTGTTCAGTGTCAATATTGTGTTTCCTGGTTTTTTTGGGGCCATTATAGTCTGGTGTGCCATCTTTGTCGCATTACCCTTTAGTGTGCACTCACCTTCATATTGTTTGATCTGGATGTCGCGTGGGTCATCGTCATCAACATTATCAACATCTATCTTCCAACAATGTTCTACCTCTTTTACTTTTTCCACATGTTGATGATATGAATAGATCACTCTGGGTGTGGCTTCTTTTCGCTACCCATGGAAAATAAAATCATTAATCCGAAGAAGAACCTCTCTTTGAGTTGGATATTCTGATGTGATGTTGAATGTTAAATGAAATTGGGAACTCACATGGGTTCACTTGACTGTTTTCCTCCTGAATGTACTAGCTTCTAGGGACCATTTCCATAGTGTGGACAAACCGATGGACCCATTGGAATCAAGGGATATTGTTAGAGGTCCAACATCATTCAGAAAAAGAAAGGTGTTCTTGAGAATCCTCAGTTCCCTTATATCGGTTGGCTAGATCGAAAACAACGATGGGCTTGAACCTAACCTTTATCAACTCAGCTACCTACGCCCAACTCTGAATATTCAAGCGATGTTTTTACTACCACTGCCCATGTGTCCCTCGAACCAATGCATCCATGTCTTGAAGCCTCTTTTCCACAGGGACAAGTTTCTTCATCTGTATGAGGAATGTCTCTATTGGCCCCGTCCCATCGAATTGCGGGGAATCACATAGCTCAAATCCAATACAGTGCACTACTTTCGTTATCCTCATGCATCTGCGAGTGGAAACTTCCTAGAGATTGTTTTTCCACCTTTCCATGGAATCCTGAGAATCTGTGTCATAATATTTGACACTTCTCTAGCTTACTTCTCCATATATGGTGGGGTTGATGTAGTCCTCCCTACACCTAGTGATATTATAGGTATTTTCAATGAATTGGCTCTGTGCATCCTCATCCATTGGCTCATTTTATCTGTCTCCTTCATATGGATCAGAGGTGTGACCATGCGTAGGGTATCTATTTCAAATGACATCTAGATCTTCTTTAAATTTGACATAGCATTATTATCAAATACCTAGTCAATGCCAAGCAATTACAGATATGGATTAGATTTATCCATAATTTATATTACCTCAAAGTCATCCTTTGTTTTGACTCCTTCTATACTCACTTCCACTTTCTCTAGCCATCCTATTGGATAGATCTTGTATTGATTTTCCAACCACAGTTGGATAGGTGACCAGACCAATTTTGGTTTACCCATCATCTCCCAAGATTTCTTCCACAAAATATTCACGTCGGAGCCCAGATCCAACATGACACCATCCATGTCATAACCACCAAGTTATGTTTTCATTTAAACTCTCAGTTAGTGTGCTTTTGCTTGTTGATCTAAAAAACATCTCTTTCCATAAGCAAAGATGATATGGTTGCCTCCACTCTGTGTTCCCTCATGCAAGTAGCTAACATTTATGTCAACTTACTTGTAACCTCTGGATCATTCAACAATCACAAACAACAACGCAAGAAAGAACTTACTTGGTATTCATATTCTTCCTTGTGACACAAGTTGTGCAAGGCTTCTCTGCACATTGTACATTGTAATTCCTGTAGGCATTGTTCTTCATGTGCTTTCTGCTCAGCGTATCACAAATCATTTTGTCTGCAAGCTTCTTCCAATGACCATTGTGCCACGTGTTGTATTTCTTCACGCATGTGATATTGCTCCAAATATCATTATATCACACATTGTAATTCTTCATGGGCGCGATCCTCTTTCATTGACCTCTGCATCACCAGTTGTGCCTCTTCACAAATCCATGCTTCCTCTAGCGACCTTTTTGTCACCCTATCCATTTCTTCTCATATCTGAGCCTCCTCAAGTGACCTCTGAGTCGCAGACTCTTTCTTCTTTTAGTGCTCTCTGCGCATCGCGCAGGAACAATTTTTTTTGGGAAGCATCAAACTTTGGGGGGCAGGTTGTGTTTCCTTCCTTATCTTCCCCTTAAACTTCTTACCTAATCCTTCACCATGCACAAAGTACGCTCTTTTGTTTTCTACACCTCGGGTTACTATTCGGACATCATCCTCCTCATTCTTCTTCCTATTCTTACGTGGCTCTGCATGCACCATGTTGAAATTGACTTTCTTGTCTTCCCACTTTTTCAACAAGTCTGGACAGTCTTCGATGACATGCTTGAGACAATAGTAGTATGCACAAATCATGCGCAATTTTGTACAAAACCATGATACATGACCAATTTCTCCACAATTGAAACAAGTGGTGGGTCTACCTCCCCATACGCCATATCGTCGACCAAAACCACACCCATATCCACCTCAGGGACCACCTTGGTATTCACCTCTTTCTACACTGCCACGCTCACCACCCTTCTACTCTTCTTGTACCTTGAATGCATCACGGGTATTATCCTCCATGGATTTACAGCACTCACATAACAGAGTATAGTTCGTCATTTGGTACTTCTACAAAGTTTGGAAGTGGGGTGGTACATGATCCCACTATCTACATATCTCGCACCATTATGTCTGTCCAAATGGAAATGAACTTGGTGCACCCATCACCATATAATTAAGAAGTACAAGGCATTTGTCCTTGTGATGTCCCTCTCATTGACAGGTGGTACACCATATGTGCTCATGCATTACCTTCGTCTTGGCCATGTATTGCAATTGCATCGTCAGGTTGTCTAGTTGTGACTGCACCTATTCCAAACCTATCGACGTCTCTGCCCCTCCTAGTGTAGCTTCTAGGTGCATTGCAATTTCTACCACCTTCTCTTAAGTCATCACCTTTTTTTGGGCAAGTGGAACTCAGATATGGGGAAGTAACCTTGCAATAAACCACTCTCTGTGTTGCATGTCTTGGATTTGGTACATCATCCTATCCAATAAAATCTTAAATCGTTGGTCATAATCCCACACACTATTACCTTCTTTTTGTTTGATCTCTTTTATCTCTGCGATACATTGAGACTCTAACTTAGGTTTATAGAATTTCCTAAGTAGATCTTGCTTAGACTCTATCAGGGACCCCGTCGATCTCATTGTTGCAGTGGATTTATACTTCATGTACCACGTCAAGCCTCTATCCCTAAACATGGTCTCCAGTTGCGCAATATTTGTCGCTTCATTTGTGATCCTCTTCACAGACCATATTGCTTCACATTTAAACCAATGTTGTTCTGCATTATCCTTACCCGTTTCATGGAACATGGGTATGTAGATTTTAACCTTGTACAATTATTTATTGCAAACACATTTTAGTAAAAGAAGAGAAAAGATACAATGGAAAATACAAACATTACACAGCTATTTTTCCCCTGGAAACCCAAACCAGGAAAACCAACGTATTCTATATTCATTCATAGTGATACCAAATCCTTCTTTCCCTTCACAACAAATCCTTATGGATACTTCATATATATTTATTCTTCCATATCCCCATGTAGGAAGGTTGTCTTCACATCCATCTGTTCTACTTCAAAATAAAATTCACCAGCAACAGATAACATAAATCTTATAGAAGTTAATCTAATGTCCTCGGCCGTCAACCCACTGGTCGGACAGTGCTACTGCGCAAAAAAAAATTCTCATACTTATATATATAACATGCATTAAGTCATATTACACAAATTTAAGTAAACCGTACAGAGTAATTACAGAATTATGACTAACATGCAGAAATATGGGATTAACAGTAATTCATGA
Source organism: Picea mariana (assembly GCA_032191745.1). NCBI lineage: Eukaryota > Viridiplantae > Streptophyta > Pinopsida > Pinales > Pinaceae > Picea > Picea mariana. The sequence continues at coordinate 17,687 of JASDQU010436306.1, read as the reverse complement.
TTACAGCGGAATACATGATAACATTGTTAGAATCACAGTCATGCATATTTAATTGAGATTATATGCATGTATATACTTATATTTTAAACTGGATGTAATTCACCAACCATGTGCAGGCCTTCCACGAACCTCCCAGCCTTAGACCATGCTGCTCATCACGCTCAGCAGCGGGTCACCCCCGAGTTGGGACCAAGCTCCACCCAAGGCAAGGGATCCTAGTCTAGGATGAGGTTATAGGGAAAACTGCATAGAGCAACCGGAAGGATTCCTCCCAAGATTCCTTTTTATGCCCACTACTCATGGAATCTCATTCCCCACATGCCTATTCCGCCTGGGAGTATACACCTTCACAAGAATATTCCATTAGTGCTTCACCTCCCTCTCTGGGTCTTGACAACAGGCCGGATCAGGAAGTCTCAGAGCTCCATAGCTAGTGTTGGAATCTCTCTGGGAGAAAACCCCTTCCCAGCAGACTCCTTCACCTGAAAAGAGATGCTCATCGGCCTGACAACCTGCCTCTTCAACCACGGGACTCACAACCTAGTTCCTTAGCCCCTTCCAACTCAATTCTCGCACGGTGAGGATAACCACAACACAACCCCACTCAGGAAAATAGAAAACAGTAACCCACATACAGTTCAGGTATGGATTCATCTCTGCAATGGCAGATAGACTGGGTTCTCTAACTCACAGGTCGACTTTACCCTTCCGACCATTTCTCTCAACGGTGTATAGGTATTTCAAGGACAAACGTAAACAAAAAACAGGATCAAACAGATGATGTTTTTGGTTTTCAGGAGGACATCTTGGTTTTTTGGTTTTCAGAGCTATGTGAGGGTCTACGAAATTAGATGCAAGGGATGATGGAATAAGGAGTGACCCCCTCCATGGATGAATTCTACATTTTTTAACTACATGTGCCTGGGTCGACACTGTTCACCCATGAAGCTGCATGCACTACATCAACATGTGTTCCTCTCCAAGAACTTAGGAAAAAACATATATCTCACATGGATTTTGGAATAATATTAAAATAATATTCCCAAGGACTTAATCCCCCAATCCCTTACCCACTCTGTGGAATCTTAGTCCCCCATCACTCATTCATCATGGTCGGTCTGCACGAAGGGGTGTTTATAATTTTATTAATGTTCTGCATCATTACATATACAAAAACAGGCTCTTGGCCTTAACACTTAGGCTCTCTGGCCTAATAAACTCATAAGAATTACCATCTTATATTAACTTGGCTCACCAGCCTATAAAACATGATTTACAATTCATAAACATGATTACAACATGGATCGTCCTTGGGGATATTACAATACCCTCCCTTTATTTTTGCACTGTCCTCGGTGCAACTTTTACACAGTATCAACAAGATTTCCAAAATCTTCAAAACGATGCAGGTATTATGCCCGCATAGCATCCTCATGCTTCCATGTCGTGTCCTTAGGACCGTACCAGGTCCATTGGGCCTTTACAAGCCCTATAGCTCGATTCCAGAGTTGTTTGCTTTTCCTGTCTAATATGCGCACAGGATGCACTTGCAGGACACCTTCTTGCTCCACTTGAATCACATTCCAATCGATAACATGATTAGAAACATGTATATATTTATTAAGCAATGAAACATGAAACACATTATGTACAGTCATGGATGCAGGTAATGCAAGCATATATGAAACTATCCCAATCCTTTCTAGGATTTCAAATGGCCCACAAAATCTAGTTGCCAACTTGGTGCAACTTCCCAGCTTTAGGGAACTCTTGTTAGATTTTACTTTCAGGAAAACATGATCACCCACTTTGAACTTTCTATGAGTTCTGTTCTTATCAGCATAACTTTTCTGCTTGTCTTGGGCAGCTTTCAATTTATGCTTAATTTTTATCATTTGGTCTTCCATTTCCTTGAGCAATTCTGACCAAACTACTGCTCTATCAGCTAGGTTATCCCAACTTACTGGAGTGTTTCACTTTATGTCGTATAGTGCTTCAAATGGGCTCATTTTCAATGATGCTTGATACCCATTGTTGTAGGTGAATTCTACCAAATGTAGGTAGTCTTCCCATTTCGATGGTTTATCCATCACATACATTCTTAGTATGTCTTTTATCACTCGATTCACCCGCTATGTCTGCTCATCCGACTCAGGATGATAGGCTGTACCGAAATTCACATTTGTTCCAAATCCCTTAAATAACCCTTTCCATAAATTTAAGGTGAATTTTGGGTCTTTGTCGAACACAATTGTTCTAGGAATTCTGTGCAATCATGCCACTTCCTTCATGAAAATATCAACAACATCTGTTGCCTTATGAGTGGTCTTTAACGAAATGAAATGGGCATTTTTTGTAATCTTGTCCACAACCACCATGATCAAATCATGCATCTTGATGGTTCTGGGCAATCCCGTAATAAAATCCATTGTCACCACTTCCCACTTCCATTCAGGAATGGGCAAAGGTTGTAGTAACCCTGTTGGGTGCCTATGCTCAACTTTAACTTTATAGCACTCCATACATCTAGTGATGTATTCAACAATATCTTTCTTCATACCTGGCCAAAAGTAATGGCTCTTGACTACTACCATAGTCTTCTAATATCCAGGGTACCCAGCATAAGGCATGTTATGCATTTCTCTCAAAATCGCAAGTTTCATACCCTGGACATTAGGTACATAAACTCTGCTCTTGTACAAAAGTACTCCATCGGTTTCCATTTTATAATTTTCCACTTTCTGTGGCCTCTCACCTTGTTGTAGTTTTTCTACCAGCCCCCTGTACTGCAAATCTGCATTTGCAGTCTCCAAAATTCTACCCTTTATATTAGTTTGGTACATGCTAATGGTTGTAGCATGTAATTTGTGTACTCTTCTGTTGATTGCATCAACTACTTTATTCTCCTTCCCTTTGATATGCTTGATATCAAAATCGTACTCACAAAGGAACTCCAACCTCCTACTATGCCTAACATTCAAGGTTGGCTGATCAAACAAATATTTCAGGCCATTATGGTCTATTCTCAATTCAAACCTCCTTCCCATGAGGTAATGTCTCCACTTCCTCAGCGCGTGAACGATGGCTGCCAACTCCAAATCATGAGTTGCATAGTTATTTTCGTGCTCTTTCAACTTCCTGGATTCATAACAAATTACAAATCCATTTTGACTAAGGATTCCTCTCAGTCCTTCTTTACATGCATCAGTGCACACCACGAAATCTTCATTTAGGTCTACAATTCTCAAGATTGGAGCACTGGTTAATAGTTGCTTCAATCGTTGAAAGATTTTCTCGCAATCTTTTGTCCACTAAAACTTTTTCTCCTTCCTTTGCAAGGAAATGATAGGGTGAGCTATCCTCGAGAAACCTACGATGAACCTTCTATAATAACCAGTTAGACCCATAAAGGATATGAATTCCGTCACATTCTTTGGCATTGACCATTCTCTGATGGCCTCAATCTTCTCAGGATCTATAGCTATCCCATCCTTCGAGATAATATGCCCCATGTAATGGATTTGTTCCTAATAAAATGAGCATTTGCTCAACTTGGCATACAATTGGTGCTCTCTTAGCACTTGCAGCACCATCCTAGGTGTTGTTCATGCTCTTCCTCTAACTTGGAATACACCAGAATGTCATCTAGAAAGACAATGAAAAACTTGTCTAAATATTCCCTGAACACACCATTCATCAAACACATAAAAATAGCAGGTGCGTTCGACAGTCCAAACAGCACCACTGTGAACTCGTAATGGCCGTACCTTGTTCTAAAGGAGGTCTTGCTGATGTATTCATATTTTATCCTTACCTAGTGATACCCCGATCTGAGATCTATCTTCGAAAATATCCTGGCACCTTTCAACTGATTGAAAAGATCGTCGATCCTTGACAGAGGATACTTGTTCTTGACAGTTACTTTGTTTAACTGTCAGAAATCAATGCACATCCTCAGCGCTCTGTCCTTCTTCTTTACGAACAGGACCAGGGCACCCCAAGGTGACATGCTTGGGCATATATACCCCTTCTTCAGAAGCTCTTCAAGCTGCAATTGCAATTCTTTCAACTCTGGCGTACTCATCCTGTACATATCTTTTGACACTGGAGCTCCTCCAGGCATCAAGTTCACAGAGAAATCAATACCCTCTTTTGGAGGTAGTCCAAGTACTTCCTAGAATACATCTTTGAATTCTTTCAGTACCACGTACTCTTTGATACTTGATACCTTGTCCTTAGGTGTTTCCCCTACATGGGATGTGAATAATTGACAGCCTTTTCTGTAACACTTCTTCAGCTGCATCGCTGAGATTTCTCTCACAACAACAATTCTAAGAATTCCTTGAACTATTTTCTGATTCCCTTCTTCATCTAAGCAAGTGAATGCCTTATTACGACAATCCAAGATGGCATGGTGTTGGTCCAACCAGTCCATCCCAATTAGACAGTCATAAGAGCCTAATGCCAGAATGTTCAATTCAGCCTTCGTTCTTAGTCCATTCATGTCCATAGGACAGGACTTGACTAACTTCGTGACTTTCCTCTTGGTTCATGTATCTAGCTGCACTAACCAAGACTTTTCATGTTTTCTTTTTGACAAATGAAAACTTTCCACCACTCTAGGTTCTATATAACTATGGCTAGCCCTTGAATCAATTAAAATAGTAAAGGCATGGTTGCTAATCATACCTTCTACTTCAATCATTTGTGATTGAAATTCAACTTGCTTGTTGTCCAGGGCTACGTAGATCCTTGTCATTCTACTGCCCATATCCTCCACTATTTCAGCTTGTTGAACATTGTGGACACCTCTCGCCTTACCATTTTTATGGGGACAATCTTTGTACTTGTGGTTCTCTTTACATCCCCAACACTGAATGGGCATGTGTCTTGGCCTTTGTTCCCCCACTTCAGCCATTCTCGGCTCTCTAAAGGATGTCTTCCCTTGAGGGATATTTCTAAAAAAGGGAGGTTTGTTTCCCTTCTCCCTCTTCTCTTTATTGAACTTCCTCTAGTCGTCCCAAGCCTTCCAAAAGGTAGGCTTTTCTCTTGGCTGTTCATATAAGAATTTTTCTCTTCTTATAATTTCTTCCATAGTATTAGGATCATCATATTGAATCTTGTCACCAATGGAAGGTGGTAGTCCACTCAGATACCTATGAATATTGACAGTCTCATCCTTGATGAACGAAACATACTTCAGTAGTTCCAAAAATCTTCTCTCGTATTCATCAATGGTCATGTTGCCTAGATTGAGTTCAAAGAACTCTTTCATCTTTCTGTCATAATATCTTTTAGTCAGGTATTTCCTCTCAAAATACCTCTTGAATTCCTTCCAAGTGATATCTTTCTCTCTAATGTGTTGCACGTGCACAAGTTGATCCCACCACATGGATGCTTTTCCTTTCAATTAATACATCACAATTCTTCCTTCTGCATGAGAGGAATAATTCTGTAGTTGGAATTACTTCCTCATGCCTAGCAGCCAAGTCTTGGCATCTTCTTTTTTCTGGTGTTCTCCATAAAATGTGGGAGGCTTAATCTTATTCATTTATCCTTTCAGTTCATCCACCCCATACCTCCTATGCTTCCTAGTAGGCGATGGGCTTGAACCACTGTGTGCTTCCTTACCGGAATGCTTTGGGGAGCGACGACGATATATGCTAACACTCCTTGATCTTCTTTTTCTCTTAGGGATCCTACGACTCTCTGTTTTTCTTGTGTCACTCTCCTTTTCCAATTTCCTTTATATTCTTTCCATACTCTTCAACATCTTTAAGTTGAATTCACCTTGTTGATCCCTAACTCTCATGAGATTTTGGCTATCATCTCGGTGAACTTGGGCATCTTTCTGCAATCTTTCAATGATTTTCATCATATGCCCTTCCTCATCCATCTCTTTTTCATGCCCATTGGAGTTCGATCCTTCAACTTCCAAGTTGACATCCCTTCCTTCTCTTTCATTCTCTGAATTGGAGGTAGTTCACACCTCTTCCATTCTCTTCTCTCAACGACAAACCTATTCGGTTATGGCACTTTCTAAGATTTTACAAACACACTTGCAGACAATAGGGATTCATCAGGTCATCATTCCTTAACAAATTCCACACATTCAAAATCATTCTGATTTAAGAAAACACTTTGAATTCACGAATTTCCCGAGCTCTTCTCATCTCTGTAACTTTCGGGTGATAGCCCCCTCTTTCCTGGTCCCCAGCCTATGTGATCATGGGCCGTGACCAATGTTATACCCCTAGGTTCTACTCAGGCTTTCGGCCTTTGGAAAGTTTCAAGGCACACAACACTATCCTTCAAATTTTTGATTGCCGAACTCACGAAGTCAAGTGGATCAACGGTCCACATTTACCCATCATCCAACAGTTGGAATCCGTTGTGATTTTTCTGTCTTTGAAGTTTTCGGGACTTCAGGAATTTGGGTTTCATGGTTTCAGTCCTGGAGGCTCTGATACTCTCTTCCCTCTCCAACCCCCAACTTCCAAAAATTTGATTTCCTTACCCTCCGAGCCCATGGAGCACAACTATCTCCCACATCCACAGTGGCAAGTGGCACACTTAGGAGGGTCCACGTCACCTTCGGTAACACCATCGGGTCCCACCACTCTCGATTTTCTTCTCAACCCACTGGCACATGGTACACACCCATGTGTCCACATCCATTCCAAGTGAAATCCAACAGTCAGATCCTCTCTCAGATCTATAGTGCAGATCCTTTTGGCGTTTCAGGGTTTCAGGTTTCGGGCCTTGGGAGTTTGTGCCTCAGCACCTCCCATTTCTCTCAATAGTCAAACTCATGAAATTACTCTATTCTCTTATGCTCGATATAATGATATTGATTCCCCACGATCTGATGACTCAGATCTCGTCAGCATTTTACATATCGTGATTTCGTGTGTCACGAGGTCGAAAGATTTTCCACCTTCATTCTCCCTATTCCCAAAATGTCGATTTCTTCCTGAACAATTAATGGTCCAGATCTCTCTTGGATTGATGGTTGTGATCCAATCATGAATTCACATTTCATGAATTCTCACGAACTTTCCCTTTGACTAATTCAAGTCACGAGTCATCAAAAGGTTAATCGCTCTCCACACGTCCCTTCCGATGGATGGTTCTGATGAAGTCAGGACTTAGCGTATCGTGATTTCCACACTCGTGTGAAAATACAAAGGGTTTTTAAACCTTGTGCATGTTCTCGATATCTGACGGTCATGAGGTTTCTCCTTTCCTCCCGAACAGATCCTACAGCTCCAACACTTCTGGTTTTGAGCTCTCTCTCTCTCCCTGTGGCCATATACCACACCGACTGTGGTTTTATAATATCGCTACACTTCTTGGGCTTCGTAACACAACCAAGCATCTCCTTACCACTCAAGAACATTCTAGGGTCCAAAAATCAGTTCTTCCAAACTCGATTCCCATCTGAATTTCGGGTCCAATGACCACTTATCCAGCCCATTCAGGCTTAGCATTGAAACAATGGCTCTGATACCATATTGTAACATCCCCGACCATCAACCCACTGGTCGAGCAACGCTACTATGCGGAACAACTTTCTCATACTTATATATAACATGCATTAAGTCATATTACACAAATTTAACTAAATCATACATAATAATCACAAAATTATGGCTAACATGTAGAAATAATGGGATTAACAGTAATTCATGATTACAGCAGAATACATGATAACATTGCTAGAATCATAGTCATGCATATTTAATTGAGATTATATGCATGTATATACTTATCTTTTAAATTGGATGTAATTCACCAACCACGTGCAGGCCTTCCACGAACCTCCCATCCTTAGACCACGCTTCTCATCATGCTCAACAGCAGATCACCCCCAAGCTAGGACCAAGCTCCTCCCAAGGCAAGGGATCCTAGTCTAGGCTGAGCTTATAGGGAAAACTACACAGAGCAACCAGACGGATTCCTCCCAAGAGGCCTTCTTACGTCCACTACTCATGGAATCTCATTCCGCATGTGCTTGTTCTTCCTAGGATTATACACCTTCACAAGAACAATCCATCAGTGCTTCACCTCCCTCTCTAGGTCTCCAAAATAGAAGATCAGGAAGTCTAAAAGCTCTGTAGCTGGTGCTGGAATCTCTCTGGGAGAAAACCCCTTCCCAGCAAACCCCTTCACCTGGAAAGAGTTGCTCGCAGTCCTGACAACCTACCTCTTCAACCATGGGCCTAACAACCCGGTTCTTCAGCCCCTTCCAACTCAATTCTCACATTGTGAGGATAACCACAACACAACCCCACTCAAGAAAATAGAAAATAGTAACCCACAGACAATTCGGGTACGGATTCATCTCTGCAATGGCGGATAGACTGGTTTCTCGAACTCACAAGTCAACTTTCCCCTTCCAACCAGTTCTCTCAATGGTGTATAGGTATGTCAAGGACAAACGCAAACAAAAAATGGGATCAGACGGATGATGTTTTTGATTTTCAGGAGGACGTCTTGATTTTCTGGTTTTCAGAGATGCGTGAGGGTCTACGAAATCATACGCAAGGGATGATGGAATGAGGAGTGACCCCCTCCATGGATGAATTCTACGGTTTTTAACTACATGTTCCTAGGTAGACACTTGTTACCCATGAAGCTACATGCACTCCATTAGCATGCGTTCCTCTCCAAGAACTTAGGAAAAAACATATATCTCACATGGATTTTGGAATAATATTAAAATATTATTCCCAAGGACTTAAGCCCCTAGGCTCAACACTTAGCCTTTCTTCCCAACCTTCCATCCCCCAATCCCTTACCCACTATGTGGAAGCTTAGTCCCCCATCACTCATTCATCTTGGTCGGTCTGTATGCAACGATGTTTATAATTTTATTAATATTCTGCATCATTACATATACAAAAATAGGCTCCTGGCCTTAACACTTAGGCTCTCCACCCTAATAAACTCATAAGCCTTACCATATTATATTAACTTGGCTCACTAGCCTATAAAACAAGATTTACAATTCATAAACATGATTACAACAGGGCTTGCCCTTGGGGATATTACAGTTAACTTGGCAACAGGAGAAAAAATTTCACCAAAATCAATTCCCTCAACCTGGGAATAACCCTTTGCTACTAACCGAGCTTTGTATTTCTTCACTTTTCTTGGTGCATCAAGCTTCTTTTTAAATACCCATTTGCTTCCAATGGGATTTCTTCAAGTCAGAAAATTCACTAGATCCCAAGCCCCATTCTTATCCAAGGCTACCATTTGTTCATCCATGGCCTTTTTCTAGAACTTTCCATCCTTTGAACCCAGTACTTCCCTGAAAGTTCTAGGATAATCATTAGTAATAGACAAAGAAAAATTTGAACATAAATCAAATGGATTATACCTTTCCGGTAGCCTTATTTCTCGAACCGATATCCTCAATACTAGAGGATCTTCTTCTTCTGATTCATGTTCTTCTGTAGAGTCTAACTCATCATCCTTTAAATCAAACTCTATTTTCTCTGGTTCTTCCTTACTTGGCGATACTTCCTATTTAACAACATCATTCATTTCTCTAAATACCATATCTTGGATATACACAACCTTCTTAGTTTCTGGGTTCCAAAGCTTATAGCCTTTGAGACCATCTTTTCCTTTGGAACATGAACATAGGCCTCATAGCCAAATACCTTGAGATGTGTGAGAGAAGGTTTCTTAACAGTCCATACCTCTTGTGGAGTCTTGTCATACAACGTTAATGAGGGTCATATGTTGACCTAGTAACATGCAGTACCCACTGCCTTTGCCCATAATTATTTCCCCAACCCGAGATCACTGAGCACACACCTTTATTTTTCCATCAGTGTCATGTTCATCCTTTCTGCAACTCCATTCTGCTGAGGTGTATATGGAGTAGTCTTATTCCTTTATATACCACACTTCTTACAGAATTCTTCAAATTCATTCCCACAGAACTCTCCGCCATTATCTGTAGTCAACACCTTAATTCTTTTCTCTGTTTGATTCTCAACAAGAGCCTTAAACTCTTTAAACATGTCAAAGAATTCATATTTATTCCTGAGTAAATATATCCAAGTATTCCTAGAGAAATCATCTATAAATGAGACATAGTACATAGATTTTCCTTGTGATGGAACCGACACATGTCCAAACACATCACTGTGAAATAGCTCTAAAATTCCTTCTTCCCTCGTTGCACTAGAGGGGAATCTTACTCGATTTTGCTTCCCATATACACAATGTTCATAGACATAAAAATGCATAGAGAATTTATACATACCTTTACCCTGTAGTAATCGAAGACCCTTCTGTCTGATATCCCCCATCTTTGATGCCATAACATAACCTTTTCTCCAGAGACTGTACGAGTTCTTTCTTCTTTAAATCCAATATCAGGAACAATGGAACTATTACACCCATCAATAATAATGTTTCCTTGCAGTTTATATAGAGTTACAAACCAAATTCCCTTTAGCAACACCATTGCTCCTCAAACCATCCCACATGTTTCCTTTTCAAATATTGTTTTTACCCCTACATCGTCCATTTTGCTTACAAAAATCAAATTTCTAGCCAAACCTGGGATGTGTAGAACACCAGGTAGTGTTCTGATCCTTCCATCTATGAGCCTCAACTTGACTTTTCCTCGTCCTATGATTTTGGTTGTCGAGTCATCACCTAGAAAAACATTGCCTCCATCATACATTTCATATTCACATAACCACTCCCTGTGGGGAGTCATATGAAGGGATGCACCTGAGTCAACCAACCATGCCTCATGATCTTCATGTGTGTTTGAAGAAGCCAAGTACACATCCCCTCCTTCTTCCTTGGAGGTCTTTTCTTCTATAGAAGGAGCTTCTTCAGATCCCTTCTTTTTCTCAATTTTGTAACTACATTGCTTCTTGTAGTGCCCTTCTTTTCCACATCTCCAGCATACCTTTACAAACTTTCTGGGAGATTTAGATATAACCTTAGACATAGATCTCCCACTTGAGGAATTAGATCTATTTCTTTCCTAGGAGCGTCCTCTTGCAAATAATGCATATGTTCTATGTCCTTCATGTTATTCCGTCTCATCTCCTCCAAAAACAAGGATGAGATCACTTCATCATAATTCAAGGAAGTTATATTACTACCTATGGGCACAACTAGACCATCCCACGAGTCTGGTAAAGAGAACACTAAATTGATACACTTATCTTCATCTGAAATTTTAATCTCAATAGATACTAACTGACTTACAATAGTCTTGAAGGCATTCAAATGATCTACCACCGAGTCTCCATCTCTCATCCTCAGGTTGTACAACTTATGTCTCAAGAAAATTTTATTTACTAGGGACTTAGACTGATACAAATTCCCCAACTTATCCCATAAATATTTCGTTGCAGCATCCTCTGACACATTTAGTAATATTGAATCTGAGAGACACAGTTAGATTGTGCTCTTCGCCTTCCAATCCAAATTTTTCCAGTTATTTGTTTAAGTTCCAGTAGGTACAGTACTTGGATCCACCGCGATCCACTGATCTTTGTCCACCAACAGATCTTCCATCTTGAGATTCCATAGCTCAAAAATTTTCCCATTAAACTTCTCGATCTCCATTTTCAAACTTCTTGCCATTTCTTTTTACCTGAAAAAATAAATACCATAGATCTTTGATTGTAACAAGGCTTATCACAGTCCCGAGCCAAACCCTTGACCACAAAGGCGTCCCCCTGGAGCCAACAAAGCTCTGATACCAAATGTAGATCTTGACCTTGTACAATTATTTACTGCAAACAAATTTTCAGTAAAAGAATAGAAAATATACAATGGAAAATACAAACATTACACAGAGATTTTTCCCTTGTAAACCAAAACCGGGAAAACCAACATATTCTATATTCATTCATAGTGATACATTGTTTACAATACAATATACATATAGGATCCAATGACATCAAAAACCCTAACCCAATGATCGGGATTAGTCAACAAACCTAATTCCTTAACCAAAAATAGAAAACCATCAGCAAAAACCATGTGCCGAAAAACTTCCCAACAATGGACATGAAAATCGAGGCGACATCAAAAACAAGGCAAAAGTGCGACACATTTCCCGAGGAAAAAAAATCTCGGGGGTACTACCCCCGAACCCTTGCACAACATATCAGACACTAGAGCTAGTCATGTAAATAATATAACACATACCCAACATGGTAGCCTTAGGGTGCTATCCTGATTCGCCATCGCCACCCTCCAACCAACTCTGCTACTCTGACTATTGTTTGTCATAATTCTTTCTACCAATAATCTTCTAGGTGAAGTGGCATTGGCTTTGCCTTCTTCTTCACTTGTCTCTTCTCTTCTTCCTTCTTCTACTTCTTATCTAACTCAAATCACTTCACTATCTAATTTTCTATATTCTTGATTACAAATGTGCAAGGGCGGTGGTTCAAAGGGGGGGTAATTCCATCTCCTTCTGACACTTCTTGTGAGGGGACCTAGAGAGTTTCCTACTTGCAGCCGCACAAGACCATCTACTATATACAATTCATCTCCCACACCACTAGGGGGGGGCTCCATTTTCCTCTGCTATCTGCACACCACTACTCTACACACCATATTACTTTCCTAGCAATGCACAACTACTCTGCACTCCATATTTTTATCTTATCATTGCACCACTACTTTATGATTCATCTTCCTCTAAGGTTTTTGAATTATACAACATCCAAGGGGTGCGGACTACTGTTTTTATTGGTATCCCCACTGGACACCCTATCCTCAATGTCGCACCTCTTCGTAGACCTATATTCATCTATGCCCGTCTTTGTCACAACATACTCTTCCGCACTACCACCTGGTGCAGTTTATTTTCTCTTTATATTGGGCCCGATACTTCGTCAAGTGCCCCTAACTAAATATTTTATATTTGTCTGCTTTGATTTCCTTCTTAGCTCAACTCTTCTTGTGTATCTCGCAACTCTTTTTCTCCTCTTCTCCTCTGGGTCCATTCCATCCCTCACTTCATCTCAACAATTTTTGGATCCTCCTTAATGGATTCATTTATTTCTCTCTTTCCCCCATCCTTGCAACCCCCCTCATGACAAGGGATTTTACTCAGTCATTCTATTGGGATCCCTGCGCAACATCCCTTTCTCCACGAAAAACATCTTTATATAGAGTGGAATCTCTTCTAGCAGTCGTTTCCTTGGATCTTCTGTGAACTTTCTTTCATCCTCACCTCATCTCTTGCCTTCATTATTCCCTACAAGAATTCTAGGTTCCATCAATGAAACCATTTATTTTCTTTTTGTCCCACGCTTGTGCACATCCTTCTTAACACTAGGAATTTAAGACCCAGAGTTTGTCTAGAGTTAACCAACAAAAACCCTAGAGCATTGGCATATCAATCCTCAGCCAAGGCCAAGGAAGGTCTCTCCCAAGACACAGAGGGGATCACAGAGACCATAAGGTCTTGTGACATGGATGAAGGATTAATCAAACTAGGACTCATCTGGGATGGAATTCATAAATTCCATATTCCATAATGTACTATGCTAACAAGTAAAACAATACACATGCATATCTAACCAACACATGGTAGACACACAATAGATCAAAACTGTCACATATTTATTATTCCTTTCATTCCATTCAACATAAATATACAATATACATTAAGAAAACTATATTCGACAACAACATAGCTTCATATCTTCTTTAGATAATTCCTTATAAATACAACACACTGAGCAATGCGCATTATTTATATCTCAAACATATGAGAGACTCGTATTTATGTTCAGAAGCATTACAAAATTATAATAGGATCTGAGTGAGATCGATACCAACAACAAAATGGAATTCATCTAGCCATATAAATCTATCTTTGATGTCATTGTTTCCTTTTATAGCTTCTTTGTTTGGGAGATTTGTATCTTTCTACTTTTCTCCACTTATTCTACTAATAAAAATGCCTCACACACTTCTAGAACTTGCATGTAGTCCACGTAGCCTTCTGGAATCGAGGAAATTTTAAATTCCTCACTAGATCATCTTTTGTCAGCTCCACGATAACTTATGTTTCTGGAAGTAATCACTCAATAGGATTTACCGATTATTCATTTCTTTATTCCGGCATGTGTCTTCTTGATTTCCAATGAACATCAGAATTGGGACCAACACACATTTGGTAGACTTCCATCTCGACACACAATATCAAAACTTGGTCCTATGCGCACTTATTTTTATTCTTAGTGCATTAACTTAGGTGCATGCAAAACTCAAAATGAGCATGCAAAACTTCATTTGTGAACACGTGTTAAATGAACCCAAAACTTTGGGTGCCAACATGACGTTAGTATCCATATGTCATGCCATGACAACGTCCATGTGTTATGCCACATCAACCAAGAAATGATCATCGATGATCGGGGTTCGGGGAAATCTATGAACATTTTTAGTTCACTAAGGAAATGACTGATCGTCGATGATCAAGGTTCGGTGAAAATTGTGAACAAGTTTGGTTTGCCAAGGAAAATTGTCGATCATTGATGGAGTTTTGAATCAATGGTCCATATCACTTTTCGAGTTGGGAGATCAATGATAGAGATTCATCAGTGGGCCTAGAGAATGTTTAAAGGATCAATGACTGACATTTCTCCCAATTTTGAGATCGACTACTCCAATTAAAAGATTGTCATAATAGTAAAACAATCAATTTTATATGAAATTTTATGATTTTTGAAGTCATCAACTTGCATGGGCATTTTGAGGCCCTAAACGACATTTTTTGGTATTAAAAATCGCGAGAGTTGTGTGTACCATTGGCACACAAGTCTCTATTGTTTAAAATGAAAGAGCTCAGTGAAAGCTTTCCAACGAGCTATTTCAGGTGTGAAACAGATATCGTATGAAAATGTTACAATTGAAACTGTTAAGGGTATAATTTCGATACCAATTTACTTTCAAAGGGCATAACTCCTTACTTAGAAGTCAGTTTGGGACATAGGAACATTCTATGGAAATCTTATGGACCATAAAAGAAAACCATGGAACCATATTTGGAATATGGGTACATAAAATTGTACATGAAGATAAAGAAGACACTTATAGCATACATGGCTAAAAATGGAAAAACAATATAAACTTCCTCGGAGCTCATATTTGAGAAAATGAATAGTCGTTGGAAAGTTATTTTGGGGGAGAAGTTATCTATCAGCCTATAATTTTGAATTGAGATGAATAACAATCTGTATTGTAATTATTGAAATGTTTTATAGTATGCGTGTTCTAACAATAATTATTACATGCACATTTCAAGAAGAATTAGAGGTACATGAAAATAATTTTGGTTCTTATATGAGGACTATAGTTATGGAAGATTCCAAAGGATATTACAACCATGAGGAGGAGTTCATAGGTCTGCATGTCATCATGGGAAATGTTGAGACAAAGTATAATGGAAGAAGAGGTAGGTGGGGGCCTGTAACTATGAGAAGCCTAAAAGGAAAAGTGCAGAGCTATAGGGACGATAATGAAAAGATTATGAAAGATCAGTAGGAGACACTACAAATTCTAAATATGATTCAAAGGCAAGACAATAAATACTCTAGCACAAAGAGAGTAGCTAGTACTAAAAAGGTGACAACATCCAAATCCCATAGTAGAAGGAATGATCATGGGAATGATATATAGTCAATAAGTATGAGCAAACACCATCCTTCCCCAGATCAATCCACTAGAAGAGATCATGAAATTCCAGGGATAGGGAGCATCCCAAGTGTGTCTCATGTCAGGAGGCAGAGGAGTAGGCCTGAGGAAGACATATTACAAGGTGAACTCAGAAAAATAAATCCACCAACTTTTAATGGTGAGCATAGAAAGGGAGAAGAGGCCAAGGCATGGCCATTGTAAATGAAGAAATATTTCTAGCTACATGATTACCCCTCAAGAGTAGAAACAAGAATTGTAATCTACCACTTACAAGGAAAGGAATCTATGTGGTGGGATCAAATTAAGCAATCCAAGCACCTTGATGAGAAGAAGGTCTCATGGAGGCAGTTCAAAGCATATTTCCAAGAGAAATATTTGTCAAAGCATTACTATGAAAGGAATATGAAAGAATTATTTGAACTCAAGTTGGTAAGCATGACAATGGAGGAATACGAGAAGATATTCTTTGAGTTGTTGAAGTATGTGGGCTTCATAGAGGATGACAAGGTCAAAATCCAAAGATTTCTAAGTGGGTTACCCTCCTTCTACTGTGACAAGATAAAGTACGGGTTAGGGACCTAACCCCTCACCTAGGTAGAATAATATGTTTCGATGTAATAATGGTCAATATTAATAAGTCCTGGCAATAAGGAAGAATAAGTCCAATGTAAGAATACCTAATAGAAGCTTTCTCTTCTAGAAGGATCTTCCTCTAGATGGTTC
This sequence comes from Picea mariana, assembly GCA_032191745.1. Lineage (NCBI taxonomy): Eukaryota > Viridiplantae > Streptophyta > Pinopsida > Pinales > Pinaceae > Picea > Picea mariana. The sequence continues at coordinate 1,256 of JASDQU010436306.1, read as the reverse complement.
TTTTGATAGACATATTAAGTATAAATAGGATTTGAGGGTATGATAACTTTTTTCTTGGATATTATTGTAATAGAGCTCTGCTCTGTTGGAGGTTTCCCCCTCGAAGAGGCAAGTGAACATTGCTCTCACTAATCAAATTTCTCTTTTTGGTGTTATTCTCGTATCATTTTGGTATTATTGTGTTGTTGTTCTGGTTATATTGTTGTTCATATGCCATTTCTAGCTATTTATTTTTATTCTACATACTTTTGTATATCTGGAATATTACAAGTGGTATCAGAGCACCTTCCTTGGCAAAAAACTGTGGGTTATTTTTTTCAGTGTAAAGACATATTCTGATGTCTTTAATCTACATATATCTATCGTTACGTGGATAAACTCGCAGTCGGGGATTCATACACGCAGGAAATACAAGTGTTACTTAAGCACACATTTGTTGGCCACCCTTGTAACCCCTGTTGGTACCCCTTCAAGTGGCAGCGCATCAAACAACACCTATATACAGATTGACCTAGATCTTCTGAATCCCTCCATAGATAAATCAATCATTTGCCAGACTGATATAGTGCCACCAAGAAAAACACTCGAGAAGATACTCTCTAGTACCTGGGTAGTCAGGTAGTACGACTAAGGGAACAATCTAGCCTCCTTAGTTGGTTCCCTGAGATATTGGACCGAGTACTACTGTTGGAACCCGCACATATATCAGAGAGATATAGCACAGGGAAAACCCTTATCTGTAGAACCCTTGAATACCTAACCTTTGGGGATGAAAACAAAAACATAACAGACAATATATATTTCCACACAACTATATCTCCTGCATTCGAGTTTCCAAGTCACTACACATTTCTTCCTATTAAGCATTTGGGCATTTCATCACTACAATATTCTTCAGATCAGAGTATAACTCCGCAGGAGTATAAGTATGGATCTTTTTGGCACCATTATTTGAGACCTATTCCATTGGATTTCTCTCTTCTCCCTTATCACATTCATACCTATCATTTTTCAACAAATTTTATTTTTCTCATGGACCCGACCCCCTTCCAACACCCTTATTTGGGATTTACCCCATAGGATTAAACTCGTCACCCTGATCGTTGTGATACACTTCACCTGCTAAGAACCAAATATCAATATAGCATAAAAAAACCTCAGAAAAAGTACTCAACGCCTTGAAAAAGAGATAATTTTAAATAATAAGCCTCTTCAAGGGGGAAACCTCCTTTTACCCCACTTAAATGTTCAAGTCC
>JASDQU010436304.1:0-37942 GCA_032191745.1 Picea mariana | reverse complement strand
GTTCCGCCTGAACTCCTCTTGCACTAGATCCGACCATAGTCGTTCCCAATCTGGCAATTTTTCCCTTCCATTGATAGAGTCTTGATAACTGTTCCAACTCTTGGGAATTCCTAGGAGATCCAAGCTCACCAAATCATTAGCAACGACTGTTATTCCCACACTTCCAAGCTCCTCCCGACATTGGAAAAACTTCGTGAGATATTTTGGAATGGTGTCGCCCTTCTCCATCTTGATCTTCCTGAGTTTATCTTTGAGCGCCAATTTCCTATGGTCGCTATTGTTTTGGAACAGATCTGTCAAAACCTTCCACATTGCATGTGGTGTGGTTTTCCCATGGAGACTTGAGATAATGTGGCCTCGTACTCCCTCCAACAGAATCCTCCTCACCTTTGCCACTTTCTTTTTCCATGCATCAAGATTTGCAGTATCTATCGCATCTGGCTTAGGAACATCTTTGTCAATATATTCCTTCAAGCCATTATCTTCGAGTATTGTTTCCATCCTATCCTTCCAAGCAATGTAGTTAGAGCTTCCCTCAAGTGCATACTCCAAATTCAAGCCATTGAAAGACATTTTGATCTTGAATCAACTGTTGCACCAAGAAAATCCTACAAATTCGAATGTCATCCAACCACAAAACTCAACTGCTGCAATTTCTCTTGCCCTAGGAGGTTCGCACCCCACCTAAGAGAAGCCTGAGGGAAGTTCGCAACCTACCTGTGTATAGCCTGCGAACTTGTTGAGTGAGTTCGCACTGTAATGCACTGTGGGGTGAGGGAAGTTCACACTTCTCCTTTAAGCAGCTTGCGATAATTTCAATGAAGTTCGCACCTCTCCTTTGAGTAGGGTGCGAGAATTTCTGCTCCTAGAAATGTGCGTAGTTTTAAGTACTAAGGTTCACACCTGCTAGAGACAGGACCCGTGAAAATACTATTATTTCCGCACCTCACTTCCATGGCTCCGTGGCCTCCATGGCTTTGATACCATGTAAAAATTTCAATACAAATTAAGTATTTCCTACGATTCTCCTGATCTAACAATTATATGCCACTGTGAAATACATAATTGCTTCTACTATTATTCTTGCGGAAAATTAAACCACGATCACAAAGTGCAATATCAAGAACACATAACACAGAAGTTTTTCTAGGAAAGTGTAAAGCTAAAAACCTCACTATCATATATTATGTATATCATGGATCATGAAACAATCTCATACAAAACTCTAATCCAAGATCTCTCAGTACAATACAATCGTCTCACGCTGTCATACACAAATCAACAAATACATGTGCCAATTCTCTGTGTCCAGACAGTCTGCCTCCTCTGCACAAATCCATGCAATTAGAATTCTCACAATGATGAATTCGAATTACCTAGTTTGCACATGCTCATAAGCATATCCACTGCATGTGTGATCAAATCACAAATGATAGCCAAACTGTCCCTTTCACCTATTATCTCAACTGGGTCTCCACTGGATCTAACATGCATGTAGTTAACCATGGCAAATCTTTAGTTGCATGTGAGTTCATTGATTGTGAATTAATGAATAATTAATTCATTGAACTCTCACTAGTGCAAGTTTAGTTACAACTAGTACAACTGATATTAACTCACTTAACTACACTTATAATTCTATTATAACGCCAAATCACTCAGTTATAGATGAGATAATAGATTAATATTTATTGTCCAATTTATTTAAGGGAAAAGTAAATTAGACACATGTTTCTTGTTGACTTTTCAACAACCCAATTCCCTGAATTGATGACCTTCTTGACCAGGTCGAGGGGAAAAATTTCTTCAACAAGATTGACCTAAAATCTGGCTACCACCAGGTTCCCATCGAACCAAATGATGTATAGAAGACAACTTTCAAATATAAAGAAGGTATTTTCAAATGGATGGTCATGCCCATTCGCTGAACAAATACACCAACCACTTTCATGAGGTTGATGGATGATGTCTTGAGACCCTTCACCAACTCTTTTGTGGTGGTATATTTGGATGACATCCTCATCTTCAACAAAACTTGGGAGGAGCACATGCAACATAGTCAATAAGTTTTGAGCACTCTGCGGCAACAAAAGCTATATGCCAACTTGGAAAAATGATCCTTTGGCATGAACATGATCCAATACTTGGGCTACATTTTTTATGAGCATGGGGTACATGTGGATCATATTAATATCTAAGTCATCCATGACTGGCCAGCCCCGAACACACTAACTAAGATTCAAATATTCTTGGGACTTGCCAACTTCTACTGATGGTTCATGTTGGGATTATCCCATGTTGCATGGGCCCTCATCCAAGTGACCAAGGGTAGTGGCAGGGAAATGTTCGCATGGGGTAAGGTACAACAACGAGAATTTGATGATCTAAAGCATTGCTTGTTCTTAGCTCCACTACTATCCTTACATGATCTACAACAACCTTTCGAGATTGAGAGTGATGCATCTAACTATGTTGTAGGCACAGTTCTGACTCAACATGGTCATCCAGTAGCATACCATAGTGAGACACACTCAAGTACCATCCGAAAATACTCCACCTATGACATGGAAATGTATTCCATTGTGAAATATTTTCGTTAATGGAAACATTACATTATGGGAAAAGACACAATCATTCGCACTAATCATAAGCCTCTAAAATTCATACAGACACAAGGGAAGTTGCAGAATGACAACCATAAAAAATGGTCCACCTACCTGCAACAGTTCCATATCAACATCAAGTTTAAGATAGGGAGCACAAATTGTGTCGTTGACTACCTCAGTTGACCTCCCGTGGCTGCACTCACCACCGTGCTCCATTATTGTGGGCATGAGGCATCTTAGTGGCCCCAACTTTATCAACGAGATGTTGACTTCGCCACCACCTATCATCTCTTGGGTACAAGCACAAATGTCACCAATTTTCACATTCAAGATGGATTATTATGCCATCTGGTACATCTCTGTGTTCCTGCAAGCGAGCATGCAAAGATGATTTGGGAGGCTCACTATAGGTGGATGACAGGACATTTTGGCGTGGAGAAAACTATGGTCATTCTACATAAATGTTTTTATTTGCCAAAACTTCAATAGGACGCCAGCAAGTATATCAGATCTTGGACTGCATGTGCCATTGCCAAGTCAACCATCAAGAAGAAAGGATTATACACCCCTCCTCCTACTCTCGAGAGGCCTTGGGAATCCATCTTGATGGGTTACATGGCTATCCTTCCCTCCACCAAGAAAGGCAATGATTGTGTATTTGTGGTGGTTGATTGGTTTATGAAGATGACCATTCTCACATCCTACAAGAAGAACATCACACCAATAGCTATTGCCAAGCTCTTATTCGAACGAGTGTGGTTCCATTTTGGGATACCACAGACCATCATCTCCAATCGGGAAAATAGGTTCCTCAACACATTTTGGTCAAGTCTATGGTCATTGTTGGACACCAAGCTCACTAAATCCACTGCCTTCCACCCTCAAACCAATGGCCAAACAAAGGTCGTCAATCAGATGACTGTGCACATCATGCGCATGTATAACTCTAAGCATCTGTGTACATGGGATGAGAGTCTTCCCTATGTTCAACACAACTACAATAGGGCTCTCCATAGCTCCACCGACCATACCCCCTTTCAGGTGGGGTTGGGATGCCAACCCTTGGGTCCCATTTATGTTGCACTACCTCTTGCAACAACACAAATAGATTATTCTTATGTTCAGTTTGAGGCCGACAAAGCCACCAGATTCATTGAACAAATTCAACACATCCACCAATAGGTCCATGATATTTTGCAGAAATCCAATTCTAAATACAAGCAACACCATGATCAACACTAGGCACCGCACAAGTTTTAGGTGGGAGACAAGGTATGGCTACATTTTCAGAAATAATTCCTTATAGAGCCCCATCGAAAGCTCCGTCCACTTCGCTATGGGTGTTACACTATCACCAAGGTTGTGGGTGACAATTATTTTGAGCTCAACACTCCTCCCTTCCTTGGCTTGCACCTAGTGTTCAATGTGGACCTCCTCTGGACATATTTTCCACCATTATTGGACACCTCAGAGATTGTAGAAAAATTGACACCAACAGATCTCAACCCTGACTGCATGAAACATGAATCCACTGATCAGATAGTGGACACATAGATCAAGGGCACTCGCCAGCAGATGATCCAAATTTATTGAGTTGTCAAGGCAGGGCAACTCCTCCACTAAGTAAAGTGGTTCACCTGGAGCCAAATTCAGTAGAAATTTCCTCACCTGATGGGGGCAATCAATGCAACGGAGACCACTGCTTCCAAAGGGGGGAGGACCAATCCAAGTGGATATTGGTGGCCACCCACCTATTCCAACTGGCTCCTCTTGACAATTTTTAGTTCAACACATTCTTATGTAATTATTTGTAATTGTGGGTTCTACACTTTTGGGACTGTTTGAAGCCCTACATAGCTTCCAGGTGGATATTGGTGGCCGCCCACCTAATCCAACTGGCTTATTTTGGAAGTTTTCATGTCAATACATCTTTTTGTACTTCCAGGGTTGTTTTGGGGCCCTAAACAATGTTTTGTTGGCTTAGCACAGTTAAAATGTAAACATAGTCAGATTTTGATGGCTTAATGTGTATTTCTTGAAAATACCTTTTCAATGGGCTATCACACGCTAAAACGAAGGTCGTATGCAAACGTTACGACCCCAGGAAGTTGAGGTACCAACTTACCCATCAGAGCCCACATAACTTTTGGCATTTCATCTCCTAGGGTTAGGTTTTTGGATGTCTAGAGTTTTGGCATTCACGAGTAATGTTAAAAAGGCCTCTGGAGCCTCATTGTAATCATTTTTCTCAGACATATGCATGTAGAAGCCACATCTCTTCTCAGAGATAGCTACCACCATTCGAGCAAGTTGTTTTTAGTTTTGCAGTTTTTCTATTTCAACCTATTTTATTTATTCAATAGAAATTATTGTTCAGTAGATATATGTTGTTATTCTTTGTATCTTTGTGTTATTGTATTTAATCTGTTATTCATTTCTTTCTGCTCATAAATCCATATCACTTCATATATTACACATTGTCTTCTTTGCAACTTTAATAAATGTGGAAGGTTATGGAAATCATAAATGTGCACGTCTTCTTCTCCAAACAGCTTTTGAAACATGTTTCAATAAATATCTTTAAGTTCTTTGGAGAATATCCAATGTCAACTTTATCTTTTCATAATATCTTTAATCCACAAGTTGAAATATCACCTTAATGCTTTCATTAAGACTACATAACTAGTTGTTTTTATCCTAAACACACTTCTTTTACATTTCATAGAAATACAATGATTAATGTCATTATTGAACTCCTCAACAACCTACTACTTGGTACACTCATCTATCAAAGTCTAGTTGTCATGGTCATACCATTTTCTAACATATGTAGCATTGACCTCATCTCCAAAAGTATTGGAGTCAACTAATAATGCCAATTGAAAAACTAAATTGCTAGGAATAACATCAACTTTACCACAAGTGCAAGGAGTGGCACATTAAGAAGGAAGTGCAAGGAGTGGCACATTAAGAAGGAGTGAGGAGGACACACCTTTAATGAAATTTATTTCTTCACACTATGATGTAAGGAGTCGTACATCATGAAGGATAGACTCGGGACACAACTTTCATGAAATATATTCCTTCACACTGTGACAAGGTTATTCACTTAGTTGTGGTTCTCACTCTTCTTTGAAAATTATATTATATAAAATCATTTTCCATGAAAACTTTTGATAGAAATCAAGTAATTTACTCATGCCATCATTATAACAAAAAAATGCATTACATTTCCAAAGAACTTAAACATATATATCTCTTTTTAGTGTTGCAAACATACATGGTTAGTTATATATCTCTTTTTAGTGTTGCCACTATCTCCTACATTGCATTCTTCAATATGACCCAACAACAAAAATGACATTTTTATGTGAGTTGAAAGCCAAAATGATGTACTAAGGACACCTATATGGGATATTGAATTGCACAAATGAATAGTAATGATAATGTCGATGAAACAATAACATTGAATCATATAAATAATGTTGGACCTATAAATAACACCAAAGGAAAAACTAGAAGGTCATACAAAATATATAAGAATAATGTTCAATAATTGATATTTGGCATTCAATATGTTAGATGGCTAAATAAAGCTAGATAAAATCAAACATACCTTGTATTTGTTTGTACAAAAAGTTGAATCCATAGCAATGGAATTGTTGTGTTTGTGTCTAACATCCTACTCCACTTGGCATCTTGTCATTATGCTTAGAGTTAATGGATCTTGATTTAATAGGAACACATCGACCTCATTCCTTTCCACCTAATATTGGACACTAAGGGAGTCATCCTCATGAATTTGGTACCATAGATGTTTTTATCTATTTTTGTTTTGTTTAGGATTTCTATTTTTGAAAGGAATATGTCACTTCCCATTATGAGCATACTCTTGTAAGATTGTTTTCCAACAAACATTGACAAAAGGGAGAGACCCTACCTAGTGTCTTATAATTTCCGATAAGTGCATACAATGATGTCATTGTTGGTGTGCATATGTAGGAACACCACCATTGTAACTAGGAAAACCATTATTTTTTTCCACATTTCAAGTTTGGACATAAATTATTAGCGCAAAGTGTGGTCTATCATGCATTTTTTTAACAATGTAATGCAATTGGCACCCCCCTCCTTACATCTCAAGTTCTTTATCCTCTTTTGATTTGATTGCTTCTTGTTTTTCAATGAATCCTTAACTCTACCTTTATAATATTTTGCATTGTAAGAATTCCATAGAATTACAATATCTAAAAGCATAAAAGAGCATGTTAGGTCCAAGTGTTGCAGCTGGCATATTTCCAAGTGCATTTACATTAAAATTAAGTCAACAATATAAGAAGAAATAACATCAACAATATACTAGAATAGATTCCATTTTACATATGTGATATGAAATGGACTATTTAAGACATTTTGTGGCCATTACTGCATCTATTGTTTAGCACTAATTAGGAAGTTTTTGCCACATTGTCATCTAGTATGAAACTTTGAAAATGACAATGTTGGTATAACTCTTAAAATGATACCACCACCTTATACAAACAAGACATCCTTTGCATCAATAATGTCAACAAAATCCCACATAATATAAACCATACAAAATCTTGACCCCACTAGTCTTGGGTGAGTTGTTTTTAATACTAAATCATACACAATATTGTGTTTGTACTGTGCCAGGAACCATTGGATTTGTCATGTGGTCTTCTCCCTTGCCTCTACTCTAATATTTGTGGTATATTGCTACTATGATCATTTCACACTATGTGTAACATTGTGAAATATAAAATACATCCATAGTAGCATTAAGGGAAAAATGAAAAATTGGAATAGGGGTCAACATTGTGTTCGTTATGCATAGAGAAAACTGAGACGAAATTTGCCCCTTCAATCCCACCTCCATTGTTCACTGTGAGGTATATGTGTCTTGAAATTTCACCCATTTAGTTCCACCTCCACTACTCACCATGAGGTATATGCATATTCATAATGCTAGATATATATTATGTATCCATTGTCTCCAACCTACACTCTAGATTCAAGTAATGACTATGGATTTAACTCTCTGAGAGTCTTAATTGTGAATAGGAAAATCACTAAAAATGAATTCCATCCTCATATAAACACACCTATAGCTTTCAATGTAGAACTAATGATCCAAGTGGATATCGATGGCCACCCACCTATTCCACTGGCTCGGAAGATAGTCTTCCACCTTGACAGTTTTCTTCTAGTTTTCAAGTCTCGAACTTCCGGGGTTGTTTTAAGGCCTCACCACAGAAAAAATTTGGACAAAATCAAATTATGATGACAACATGTGGTCCTCAGATATACCTTTCCAACGAGCTATTGTGCACCCCAAACAAAGATTGTATGCCAAAGTTACACCTCCGGGAAGTTGATACACCAAACTACCCAAAACGAGGTCCACAAAACTGTTGGATTTTCATCTTCTGGGGTTAAGGTTTTAGATTCTCTTTATGTTAAAAAGTCCTTTTGAGCCTCATTGTAACATTCATATTCTTGCGAATGTGAGTAGCCACCACATCTCTTCTCAGAGATAAGTTGCCACCATTCTAGCAAGTCTTTCACTCCGTATTTCTATCGTTTTGTACATTTCGCTCATTAATAGAAGTTGTGTATTACTGTATATGTATGCCTCTTGTTATATTTCCGATATATCTCCATTATATTATTGTCACTCTTTCAATATCTCTGTATATTTTTGTGTTATATCTCCGCTCTCATTTCGTGTCGAAAATAATCTGGATCAGTGGTATGAGAGAAGGCTTCTCTTGATTGTTTTTCAATGCATGTCCCCAACAAGGTCTGAGTATAGCAAGTTGGGTCTCGATCTTGTCTCTCTTGAGGAAAATCGCTCTCACACGCCTAAGAAACCCTCCATGGAAGAAGAAAATAAAAATGACGGAGCAAAATATTATATTCATCTGTTGCTTGAGCAAGTTCTCATACGAAAGAGGGACGAAATGATGGAGATTTTTTCCCACATCCTTCAACGCCTGTCGATAGCAGTAGGTGCCTCTTCATCAAGTGGCCACTTTGGAGGCACCTCACCTTTCAAGGTACAAGTTAATTTTGAAATTCCCATATTTGAAGGACAGATAGATGCAGATGCCCTAGAAAAATGGTTAAATCCACTAGAAGGTTTTTTCTTTGTTCATAATTTATTTGACAAGGAAAAAATCACCTTCACACTCCTTAAGGATATCCCCCATGTCAAACATTAGTGGGAAAATTATTGGGAGAAAAGTTCCACCGAGGATTCTGGAATATATGGGGTCGAACCCACTTGGGATTTTTTTGTGGATGCGGTCAAGGGACAATATTACCCTATTGGCATCTATGAAGACCAGTACATGAGATGGACCACACTACATCAAGAGAGGGGAAAAGTAGTGTCAGATTTCACCAATACCTTTCATACATTGCGCACCAATATTGGTATCAAATACTTTGAGCGACGTTTAGTTATGAAATACTGTGGGGCTCTACACATATACATCCAAACTAAAATGAATTTTCTGGACATCTCATCACTCGATGTTTCTTATCGATATGTTGTTAAAATTGAGCAAAAATTTAAGTACCAGAACAAGAAGGAGTTTAGGTCTGCAAATCCGCAACAACCAAAGTATGGTAAAGATTTCCCTAACAACCAACCTTCATAAAACCAGTCCAAGCCATAGGAAAAGAAGGATAACGGAAAGACAAAGAAGGACACTGGAAAATGGTGTAATTTCCACAAAAGCCCTTGGCACAACACCGATTAATGTCGCTCAAAACAATGATTGGTGGATGAGATCAAAGACAAGGAGCCAAACCCTGATTCATAAAATATTGGTAGAAGACAGATCATTGACACAGAACCCATTGCTATTGTTGCGACTGCAACAATTCAACCAGAAGAACCAACAGATCCTGAAGAGGGGGAGCAACAAATTTCATTTATAGATGTGGGTGAAGGGGACCTCGCTGCATTTTATTGTTGATAACGGAAGCCAAAAGAACCTCATCTCACAGAGCTAGTCAAACAGTTGATATTTTCGACAACACCACACCCACAACCATACAACATCGGGTGGCTTTGTCAGGGACAAGATATTTGTGTCAGTCAACAGTCTCGATTGTCATATGAAATCTAGCCCTTCAAGGATGAGGTATTATGTGATGTTGCCCCGCTAGATGTCTGTGATGTTCTCTTGGGCCAACCATATATGTGGAAACACCATGTTGTTTATGAGTCTCGACCCTGTAGTGTCATTGTTACTCTGGGGGGTCATCTCTACAAAATACCATAGGTAGTTCCAACTATTGTCCCACCTAGATAGTTCCGCAAGGTAGTATCTCATACTACAAAATTCAACTTCTTCACAATCTGTTCAAAAGGTGAACATAAGGACACTACAACCACTAGAGCCTCGTCTCAAGCACCTTCTATCCAACATAAGAAGGTTGAAAAGGTTACAGCAAAGCACAAATATTCCTTTTTCACACAATCATCTCATGTATCTCGACTAGTTGAACAGACTCAACCCCTCCAACAACAGGTTCATGATAGTCTTCAAAAAACTAAGCAACACAACTTCTCCATGAAGGCAAGCAGCTCACCAAAGTTCAGGTTCAACAAACGCTTCCCCATCTCCCCCGAGAACTCAATGCAATGGAGACCATTGCTTCCTATGGAGGGAGGATTGATCAAGGTGGATATCGGTGGCCACCCACCTATTCCACTAGCTTGAAAGACAATCTTCCACCTTAGTAGTTTTTCTTCTAGTTTTTGGGTCCCGAACTTCTAGGGCCATTTTGAGGCCCTAAACAACGTTTTTAGGGATCTCCATAGTCAAACTATAGTCAGAGCCAGATTCTAACGACAACATGTGTAGTCCTCAAATAAAAATTTCCAACAAGCTATTGTGCGCCCCAAACAGAGATTGTATACCAAAGTTACGCCCCCGGGAAGTTGATACACCAAACTACCCAAAATGGGGTCCAAAAAACTGTTGGCTTTTCATCTTCTGGGGTTAGGATTTTAGATTCTCTTTATGGTAAAAATGCCTATTGAGCCTCATTGCAATATTCATGTTCTTGCGAATGTGAGTAGCCATTACATCTCTTCTCAGAGATAAGTTGCCACCATTCTAGCGAGTCTTTCACTCTGTATTTCTATACTTTTGTACATTTCAATCATTAATAGAAATTATGTATTATTGTATATTTGTGCCTCTTATTATATTTCCGATATATCTCTGTTATATTATTGTCGCTCTTTCCATATATCTTTATATTTCTATGTTATATCTCCTCTCTTATTTTGTGTCGAAAATAATCCAGATCACCTAGATGCAAAAAATGGTTGAAATTGAACTTGATCCTCGTATAAACTTGCCTGCCTCCTGTAATATAATCCCTATATAGAAAATGGTTGAAACTAAACTTCAAACCTCATATGAACTTACGTCCTACATGCAATGTAATTTACCTCTAACCCACCACAATATGTATGGGGATATCTTAATAATCTATAAGCATGGTTACACTCACAATACTCTGAATTCCAACTTTGGCATATAGAAACTTCTCAACTAAACTTCATCCCCATCTAAGATTTCCACTTCTAGTGGAATTTCCCTCCGATGAATCATGTTTGAATGACACCATAGTTCCAACAACAACCTTGCTTCTCAACACATGCACCATGTTGAATCCTCGTACCAAGCCACTTGGCCTATAGAAACACACCCCCATCCTTGTCTCTTGAGTGTACCACTATCTATCATTAGTGTTATTATTAAGGAAATCTTATCTCCTGAGAACCATTATCAGAGGATGATGGCCAACAACAAATTACCAATGCCATTCTCATTGAAACATGCCTTGCATCGCTTCCATGTCAAATGTGTTCATGATGGGCATGGACACAAGGATGAATGACTTTTATCCTTACATTTTCCCTATAAAGATATATAACAACTCAACTTCCTTTAACAAGGCAGAGACATGAGGTGGTTGGTCCCTCCTATAGTTTTTGGGAAGAAATATAAGGTGGTTAGTCCCTACTATAGTTTTTGGGAAGAAATATTAAAATAGTTATTAAAGCAATCAGACACACTATACTATAGTTTTTGGGAAGAAAATATGTGGTGGTTAGGCCCTACTATAGTTTTTGGGAAGAACTATTAAGATAGTTAGTGAAGCAATCACATACACTATACTACGAGTGTCTCCTTGGATTTGATTGATTAAAAGTGCATCTCTCACATTCAAATCTCAAAAAACTAAGTTCAAGTTCAATTCAAAGATGAAAATAATTAGAGTGGCACATAAGGATTTTTCCTTTTGATGAGAAGATTATACCGACTAAGCTGATAGTTCAATTCAAAGATGAAAATAATTAGAGTGGCACACACATATTTTTCCTTTTGATGGGAAGATTATACCTACTAAGCTGATCAATTCTCACTTTATTAATTATCTCGACAAAATTTAGTACGTTCTTGTCTTTAAACTAAAGATTGTAAAGTTCCACAATGGATGGTTAATTTATAGTATTAATAGTGTGCAAAGGTAAAAGGATGGTCATATAGTGTGGAAAAGTGTCAGTCTTATATACGTAATAGTGTGCCTATTGATTAGTTAAATGACGTAAAATGATGCTAGTTAATTTGAATGTTAAGAAATTGAAATAATATGAATATAATTAAAATTATCATGCTCACTTTATCATCTAAGATACTAAAGTTAATACAACCATTCGTTTGGTATTGCTTTGTTTGTTATGTTATTTGAAACATGGGTTCATTATTGCCCAAACGAGCTGGGTGGTTTGCATTGTCCTATCCCAAACTTTGTTCAGAGTTCATACATTTTACACCACAACACTTTAACCATCACATTTGTCATTACATGGGACAATGTGGAAGGCAATTGGTCTTTGACAAGTTTAGGAGTAATTTTGTTCCTTCCTTTAAGTCCACATGTTATTATTGGAATTCCTTGATGAAAGAGTAGGTTGGAAACCAAGCAACATTGGCTACCCTTCTTCACCCCATCTTGAAAAGATAGCAACATTGCCTACCCTTCTTCACCCATGCAATATTTCCACCCGTATCCCATTGTCCAATATTCTCCACAACTAGCTAGCCTTTGAGGGGGATTCTCCATCACTGGGCCCTAAGATACTTTTCCTCGCTAACCACCTAATACATGTGTTTCTAATTGATCCCAGTCTAGTTCATTATGTTTTCATATCCTTATGTAGAAGGAAAATCAAAGAAAAGAGAAGAAGATGAACAAGTAAGAACTCCCTTTAGTATATTCTTTTAGGATACCTGAATTTTCCTTCATCAAAGTTTATGGATCTAATATCCCACCCAAAATACTACCTAGATCTATTCTTGATCCCATTGGCCTCTCTAGAAATCATGAGACCCCAATTGATCGATTAATCAAGAATTGATAGGGAGGAGGATATTTAATGTATCAAGGGGAATGGAAAGGAATTAGTGTTCCACTCCACATTTTGGTTTGTGAAGGCATATCTATAGAGCTGGAGATGTCGAAATTTGTAGCAAACCCATTTAGAAATGTGGAGATAGTAGCAAGAGAAGAGCATGCCAAAATGGAGACACCAACAAAAGCTTAAGAAATTGACTGAAGGAAATTTTATTAATTGAATTATGCTTGAACGATTGTAGTTCAAGCATAATGGGCACAATTTCCCTCTCATTTTTCTCTTGGAAGAAAAAGAATAAACAGATTGAGCATGGTACTATGATTCTCCAATGAATCAAAATTCCACCTCCCCATGCATCTCAAAGAAGCAAAATGAGATCACATGCCTTTGGTTACAGTGAAAATGAATCAATACCACACCAAATCAAGGATTGATTTTCATTATCATACTCTACTCAATATCAAATATATACTGCTATGAAGTGCACAATCCCATAGTCCAAGTCATCAAGATGGTTTGGATTTGGTTAGAGAAGCTTGCGATGCATGTGGAAAAGAGAAGAAGCATGCACACATTATTCCCTCCTTCGATGTGTTGATTTCAAGTATTCCCACTACACCATAACAAGGTGAGTTAAGTAGGGATTGCAGTGCTTTCTCCTCAGTTCATTTGTGTATTCATGTGATCAAAACCAAGAACTCTCTCTACACTTAGTAAGGTACATAACCCAAGTTTCTTGCTTCCTTGATCGATAAGTGAGGTACACGGCCCAAGTCTCATGCTTCCTTCATTTGTTGTCATTGTCGTTTTCCTACTTGATGATATTTTCCCCCTATTTCTATGCCTTCTCTATTGAGAGTATCATATAAGGTGATTATATACAAAATAAATAAATAGACATAGGAAAAAGGTTGACCAAAAGTATGTTTTCTATTCCAGTTTCATTATATAAGGTCAGGATATGAATTTTCTATAGCTATGACCTATATGCCTTTACATGCTGTTATTTTCAATGTTGTATCTACTGATGATGATGGTGTTTCCATTGCAAGACCTATAATTATCTATGCTTCTATACCTGGAACCATATGGAGGGAAGCGTGTGTGCCTTGTATTTAGGTGCAGTAACAATTACCATCTTAGCCTTATCCTCCATAACAAATTGGCTATAACGTGAAGTAGGAAATGGTAGTGAAGGTTTAGCCTCCATGCCATATTATCTATAACACGAAGCAAGAAGTGGCAGTGAAAGTTTAACTATAATGAAAAGCAATTACGTAGTGGTGGTGAAGGTTTGTCAAAGCAAGCAATGGTTCTCATTTTACAATAAGGTTGTAGAATATGATCTAGAAGAACATGCAATTAATCCTTCAATGATCTCTGCAGCTGGACCTGTTAGAGGAAGTGGTGCATTTATTCTAAGTAAGTGCACCAAGTAGTACTACCTAAAAACTTACGAGAAATAAAAATGAGAAACAAAGTATGAGAAACTAGTAGTAGATCAAAATGGAACTTAAGCTCAACAAACAAATGGAATCACAAAAAAATTGAATTTGACGACTTATTAACTCATCCTTTTTATGTGTGGGAGGGACTTAATTTTTATAATGCATTTCAATATTTTATGAGTATTTAATCTCTTTTTATAAAGGATAAGTAGATTTGGGAAAATGGGTGAAGTCCATAACTTGACCACATTTATTATGTATAGGGATTTGGTTCGAGTGGATATTCTCTTCATCCATAATTGAGCAAGAGAGAAATTGGCATTCAATTAATTTCAAAACTCACTCAAGTGTGACCTTTTTGGGGTGAGTATTTTCACATCAAGATGAGTTTCTCCATTTCATTTAGTCAGTCAAGTGTAGACCCTACCGGGGTGAGTAGGTTGAAATCCATATGTAGTTCTCCATTTGGAGTTTTTGACAAGAAGAAAACTTGGGAAAAATCAAAATAGAAAGAAAACTTAGAAAAAAATCATAAACAAAGGATTAACATGCATATGCATGATTAATTCAATTTTATCAGTAGTGCAGTTTGAGGGATGGAAACTTCCAAAACTAACACACCATTAATCATAGTGAATTTGATAAGAAGCACTCAAAAGAAGGAGTAGTGGTCCTTTCTCACACTTTTGTAATTTGAGTGAGGAGGAGAAGGAGAACTGGCCTTTTCTCACACTTTATTAATAATTGGGAGAAAGAGAGGGAGCACAAACCATTTCTCATACTTTAGTAGTTTTTGGGAGGAGAAGGAGCACTATCCCTTTCCCACATTTTTGTAATTAGAGTGATGAGGAAGAGGAGTGGCTTCATTTTCTCACAATTTAGTAATTTTAAGAAAGAAGAGAAGGATCATCAGTCATTTCTCACACTTCTATCATTTAATTGAGGAGGAGAAGGGGCACTAGTCCTTTCTCATACACGTGTCTATTAATTGAGGAGGAGAAGGAGCATTGGCCCTTTCTCACACTTTTGTAATTAGAGTGATGAGGAGAAGGAGAAGGAGCACTAACCCTTTCTCAAACTTCTTCCATTCGAAATAGAAGGAGCATGGACCCTTTCTCACACTTTTGTAATTTGAGTGAGTAGGAGAAGGAGCACTAGCCCTTTCTCACACTTTTGTAATTTGAGTGAGTAGGAGAAGGAGCATTGACCCTTTCTCACACTTTAGTAATTTTCTAGAGGAAGAGAAGGAGAACTATCATATTCTCATACATTAGTAATTTTTGGGAGGAGAATAAAGAGCACCCGCCCTTTCTGACACTTTTCTACCCATTCCCTCAGATCTTTCGACTGTCTAGTGTTGTTTAGCTATCTTTTAAGAGAAAATGTAGATAGGGAAAGAAACATATGCATTTCTAGTGCTTACCAATGTTATTGTTTCTCTTTCTTGTTTGGCATGTTTCATTTCAACATTAAATTAGAACTGTATATTATTATTTATTTCATTTGAAGTTGTGTAAAATTTGAAGAATTTTGACCAGGAAAAAATCAATTTATTTTTATTACTTATCCTCTTTCATTTACTTTTTTTTCTTGTCAATTTCATTCAACATTTAATTTTCAACAATTTCCATTTCATTTCCAGTAATTAATTAGTTTCCTTTCAATATTTTATTTTCAATTGTACACATTTTACACTCTAATTATATGTTTGGTTCATTTCACACATTTTGTCTTTAGAGTCTTCCATGTAATTTGTTGTATTACATTGGTCATTGTATATTTATCATTTATATTTGTAAAAATGCAATCATAACATAAATTTCCATGCAAGCAATATAATGACACATCTAGGATCATATTATACACATGTACCCATGCATCAAGTCTATTCGGAAAATACTTGTGATGTTACAGATCACTATAGGTTGTTGATCTAGAGAATGGTTACCTAGACTTGTGACCATAGATGATGTGAGTTCCATAGAAATTGTTCTAAACTCGATGATTGTGAATGAAGTTAAACTTTTGATTGAATTTGAATATTGTAAAAGCTAAAGTCACTACGGTTGATGCTAAATATTTTGTTGTACAACAAGGCACTCTTTAGGAAAAATAATATCAAAAACATATTATGGGAGCCTGCCTCAGTAGAAATGAAAGATGTGTCTCTATATAAGTATGGATGGAAGTTGGCTTGTGGCGAGAATTCAAATATAATATCTACAAATGAAATACATCATGGGATTCAAACTATTTTGAAAAGTGTATGTCTTAAGAAATATATATTGTCTATTGTGGATTCCATGAATATAAAAAAGAGTTTAATTACAATCTAGTGTAAACCTAACATACTAGAGGTATAGGTATGTACATAGTTTTGATAAGGATATGAGCAAGTCCTACTTCAAACCCTTGAAGCAGACTCTAGCCGAGGCCAAAATGAAAATAGTAGCAAAAATGTCTCAAAAAACTAATGGTGAAAACAAAACAAATGCATCTACTTTCTTAGTTGATGGAAATTTTTTCAAAATTGATATTCATCGTCATGAGGTTCCTGAAGAGTTTCAATATATATTAATTAATAAAAATTAGGTGCTTGAATTGATCCAATTGATGATAGTCAATATAAACATGTTTCAAATAAATGGATTATTGATTACTTTTGTAAAATGGGGAACCAAGAAATCATTCAACCTTGTAAAATTGGAATCAAAATATGATGTTTCAAGTGTAGTAGTACATTTTTTTATTCCTTATGAGAAACACATGATAGAATCTTCCAAACAAATACTAAAACTTAAGTATATGGTAATCTTTATGATCATTTCAAAGAGAAGGTGGCTCAACTTGTAGACCCTGCGACACCATTGACTACAATCCTAAATCTTTTCATACAACAACATGAGGTAAATAAAACATGGGTTCAAGCAAAGCTTATCACACAAATTTTGAAAGTCGGATACGATTGGGAGAATTTTGGGGCGGTGTTATAGAAATATTTGCCTCACCCTATGCAAACTTGCACAGAGGGCCTTTTTCAATTTCCCTATGCAGACTTGAAGTCCCTTTTTGCAAATCCTAGAGCTAAGAGCATTATTTTTCCACATATACATGCCCTACCTATTATACAACATGAATATACAGAGGTTGCACCACTACAACACGTGTACATCAGGTTTTGTGTCCAAAATTAAAAAATGCTCTCGGGTTTCCATGTCACATCACGAGATCCATGATCCTTGACGTTCCATATACTGGAAACGTTCTGAATCGTCCCTTCAGTTCCCCTTGAAGGCTATAAATGGGCCAAATCTAAGCTATGGAAAAGAGGAGAAGAATTCAACTTTGAGAGAAAAGTTACTCTCAAGAACTTATTCACTTCATATTGAGTTTGCATCCCTTTGTCCTTTTAAGTCTGAACACATTGTCCAGCCCCCAAGCTCTTCCCTACTTGATTGAGAAACTCATTGTCTCTCTTATATGAGCTTGCCTTTGGTGGAGGATTGAAGTGGTGGAGGCCCAGTTGGAAGGGACTTAGTTTCTCGGTTTTGAACCGTGCCGACATGAAAGTTTGTAATTAATTCACTTCTGCTAATTACATTTTAATAGAAATACTGTTTTCTCGTTCAAGTAATATCTTGCAAATATTTGAATTGTTATTCCATGGGCGTATTTGTTATGAATGTTGATGGATTATGCTATTGAATGTGCTAATATTATATATTATCACCATATGCTTGCGTTTATTGGTTGTTGGGGACAATTTGCAGGTGTATTTCTTTGAGTCAAGTACTCAACGGTGGACTTCATTGAACGTCTGGATGAGGTAGGCCTTTTGTCTTGTCTTGCTAGCATATTTGTTTATATAGAATACCTGAGATTAGAGTTGATTTATGCAGTCATTTCCATCTATTGTGGTTTACCCCTAGCCATAGAGAGATTTTCCTCGTAACATAATTGGCGACCATACTGGGGAGAGAATATTCTTTTTGGGTTTGGAGTGTTTTTCTCCTTCGATTTCTCTCATTTATATTGAGTTTTTTGTTTTATGACTACTTGAAAGCCTCTGTTCATTCCGAGTTTGAGATTCTTAGCCTTCTCCTTAGCCTGGTTGTGTTTTAACACATATACGTGGGTTTTTACCTGACATTCGCATACATACGCATGCTATCCTTCTGCAAGAGGCGTATATATGTACTTTTCCCTTGAATAGTCACATACATCACCCTTTGTTGCTTGGTTGCTGGGTTTGATGATTGTTTGGTAAGTTTTGATGGTTGTTGAGTCTTCTTGCGTCTTTGTTATGACTGTTAAGAGTCTGTGGAATGATAGGAAACCTTTCTTTGGTTGAATTTTTGGGCGGTGCCTTTCTCATCATCCTTTTCATTTGATTGTCCTTGGATCTTGGGTTGGGTGTTTTCTTCTTGATATCCTACTTGGTTTGTCTCTGTTTACATACAATAGAGTTTTGATATCAAGTTGTTGTTCAATCCTTGCATTTTCATTCTTTTATATTGAAAATACAAAAATATTAGGAATTTTACATTGTTGGCATTTGATCTTTTGAGTCCTTATTGTTGATCTTAGTACATGTAAAGAAAGATTGCATCTTATTTAGAATTGCAGAACTAAATTGAGAATTTCATTTTGAAAAGAATATCATTTATTGGGAATTGAAGTTAGGACTTTGCATTGTATTCATATTCATTTATTTTACTTGCTGAGTCATAACATCATTAGTTTCATGACCAAACCTTTTTGAGTAAGCAAGGCCACTAAAAGTAATGCTGATAATTTAAAATTGATTAGAAACGATTTTATTTTTCTAGGGTGCACAAACTAGCTTAGGATTTAGAGCCTTGGATTAGGATTTTGTGAGTAAACTTCTTCAAGGCTATTAAATCAACATATGTGTCTGACTAAGGGAGTTGAGAAATCCATTGTATAATTGGTGGCGTCAGGAGGCTCCGCTTACACTGAATTTAAACACAAGGTTGTGTGAGGTTGGTTGAAGGGATACCCTCCCGATACCTTCTTAGAGTTAGATATATTTCTGGGGATATATTCGTATATGGGGATCTTGATAGTACATTTTCCTCTGTGAGAGGTGGTGCTTTCGAGGTTTCGGGCTTTGTTACCCTGCCCATACGGTGGATCTGACTTACGAATGTTCATCTACGCATAAGTTATATTGTGGTTTATTAATTTCTTGACATAGGTACCACATAGGTTACTTTCAGTGGTTATTATGCAGGTACCCTGGGTCAGATAAGAGTCAGACAACACAACCTTTTTGGAGGATTACCTCTCACAGGGGGATCTGACTGACTGGTTGTTAAGCCCATGAGGGCCCTTATAACTTCTTATGATACCTTCGATCTTTAGCAGGGATTCTCAGGCCCCTCTTGGGCGAGGCATACCTACTTTAGGGAGGGAGGCCCATTTCAACCACTTTATCCTGTTTGTGTTCATATTGGCCTTTTGATTTTATTTTGGTGTGATCTTTGATTATTAGTTTACCTTAGGATTTTATATTGTGCCTCGAGTTTTCATTATCAGGGATAGTGGAGTTTCTTTGGCTCCCTCATTTTACCGCTACCTCCCCCATGAAATTCACTCATTCAAGGGGACGAATCTGTCCGCATTTCATAATGGTATGCATAATTATGATACTCAGTCCATGCCCTGGGTCTCTAATCATTTCCATTTTAATATGCCTATACATTCATCCGGGGGCACAATGGATCCGTTATATGCGTCTTCATTTTAGAGGAGTCTCATCCCTCAACTGACTCTCACTATAGGGGGTTGGAATATACCCTCTTATGGATCCAATCCTAGCCTCATTGTTTCAGGAGCCAATGCTCAAATGGGCAATTATTCTACTTATTACACCCCGCCAATGTATCCTTCGTTTGCCATGCCAGTTCCTATGAACACTCTTCCCATGGAAGGTCTCCATATGTCCTATGGTATTTCATATGGAGGGAATTAATTTTATGGTACGGGCTACCCCCTTCACGGAACCCCTTCACATGGGGGAAACATATATCCTCACCTGAATAATCCTTACCACGCCTTTGTCTCTTTGTAGACATCTTCTTTAGTGATGATGCCTGTACAAACCTCTATGGATCAATTATGTGGAGGATACTACCTTTCTAGAAAGGGACAAGGTGTAGAGCAGAATCCTTCCTAGCCTACAATTTCTCAAAACCAGTCTTTCTCGGGACCTTGGTCTCAAATGCTGCAACTAACCGTCGCCACCAGTCTAGTCCATACAAGTCATACTGGATATCCATCACCAACCTATGTTATTCATGTTGGAGATTGGTCAACAACCTCTGCAGACCGTGTTGAAGACCAACAACCAACCATTGCAAGTCATGCTGGAGGCACAACTCTAGTCACCATGAGTCATACTGACATCACATATCCAACCTATGTGCATCATGTGGGAGATGATCCATCATCTTATGCCAGTCACGCTGAGAGAATGTCACCATCCATTTTGAATGATGTTGGAGGAATTCATATAATCGAGAAACCTAGACGTGTAATACGTAAGCCCAAGTTCCATTGTAGGCTCTGCAAAGGAGCCCACCTTACTTGTTTGTGCCCTGCTACAATTCTGGTGCAAAAAGTGTGGTCGTTGCCTGGGGGCCCTACGAGTTCTAATTCATCTTTGGTTTCCCAACACTTTGTTTCTCCTTTGATTGACATGACATTCATGTCGATGAAATCATCACCCAACCCCACTCTTGTTTTAAGGAGTGATACATCTCTCGACCATGTCATTAGAATTTATAGTACTGCACCTTCTGAACAAGAGAGAGTTTTAATCTCCTCGAGTACTCTCCCTCTAAGTCTTGGAGAGGTTCCCTTTGACTGGGATGGTCTTGTGGGGTATCAAATTCCTCCTCCCGTGCCTTCTCAGGTAAGATACGTTCTCTGATATATCGTTGAGAAGGTAACCTCCATTAGCACCTTATCCTCGTCGACTTGGAATGCTTTGGGTTTTCCCAAGCTTGTGTCAATTATTCATAAGTTGTTGACCTTTCACAGAAATCCTACACGGGAGCCTTGGCCTCCCCTATGACATGCCACCCAACAAGTATGATTTAAGATCTTTTCCAACTCGTTTAAAAAAGAGAAAATATTTCCGAGTGAACTTGTCTCTTTCACACTCGTAAATTGGATTTGAAAGGACATCTATTTGGTGCAATTTTATCCATTTTTCAAACCAAGTAGACTAATATTATGAAAAAGGACATTTTTTGGCTTTAAGTTGTAATTGCATCTCATTCTCTTGCTTGCAGTATTGAGCCTATTGTCAGTTCTCTCTTTTACGTTATAAGCCTTTCACCTTATCAGTTTGCATCATCAAACGACTTTCTTATATCCTTTATAGATTGACACCCTATACCCAAGAGGAAACATTCCCCCAAGTGTCCATCTCCCGCATGTACCTCCTTGCATTGAGCATAGGTATGTTCCACTGCTGGAACTAGTTTGCTTACTTGCGACACACATTTCCTCCTCTGTATTATAGCATTCATTTGACTATGAAAAAACAAAAAAATATGGGCGGGAAATGAGTACTGTCTTATATTGGCAATAGTCGCATCGCCTTTGAACATAGCACAAAAGTTTGAGTCCACATGTCATCAATTTTGGGTTTTATCATGACCTTAGGAAGTTGAGCTCGTTATAGAGAGTTTACTCCCCCGACTAGCTACTCTTCCAGTCCCTATGGAGAGTTTGATTGGTGCCTCCTGCATCTCAAAGTTCCATCATTGAGTCTATGCTTCCAGAGTCTTCCATATGTCTCATGCTCTTGTTCAAATGATGTCTATCAACCTGTGTCAACCATTCCTCAGAACTCTTGACTTTGCATGTCGGACATACCCTCAATGTGTCTTAGAGTTACATGAAGCCTATAGTCCTATTGCGCACCTTGGTCCTACTTTCCTCATTGGTACGCAACCTTGAGCCCAACAATCGACATTTCATCATTGGTCGTTGACTAGGTGGTTTCCCTTGTGTTCAAAAACAAGAAATATATTCACACATTGGGATCTGTGCAGTGTCTTGGATGCCATTAGCCTTATTGGTGGTTTCCTCACCTTTGTCAACAATTTTCCTTATTGGATTCTCTTCAGAGGGTATTTTTTGTGTACCTCTTACATCTGACACATACGAAAGATGCACAAGGTTGTTGGTTCGTGAACACGTTCTTCATTCGATTTCCTCCAAATCATCAAGATCGTGCTTTGTACCTCATGTTGAATGATGATAGATGCCTTAATGTTGTCCTTTCAGTAGGTGTCCTTCCATCGAATTCAACTCATCTATTCTAGAGATGAGACCTAGAGTTCTATGAGTACCTATAGGCTTGCAGTCATTAGTGGTAGGCTCTCTCGCCATAGACAGTTGGGAATACATAAATGTCTCCTGATCGATGGATTCTTCAAGTGTTCGACCTCGACACCTCTATTCACACTTGTAAGAATGTACACAGTGCCTTGATACCTACTTTCATTATCGATAGTTTGTCTCACGTTTGCTAACGGTATACCTTAATGACTGGTAATTAAACGAAGCCTCATTGTGTTTGACCTCAACTCCTTTATTCACATGATGCAAACTTGCACCTTTGGAGGATTTTGTAGAAGACTTGAAGACATCAATTCATAGTCGCAGCTTTCCTGAGTTGTTTCTACCTTTCATTGGACCAGTACCTATGTGACTTCATTGATCATGGGAGATTACATGGTACTCCATTGTATACAGATATCTTCAGATTGATTTTGAGGTTGGTTTTACTGGGCCTTGTTCATGACTATGAAAACCTCTGGCATGTAGCCACCTTTGTATTTCCTATTCATGGCCATGGACAACTGTTTGGTATATTTTCACATGGATCTGCAGTGTAATTCAAATTGGCAGCCATGTGTGCAAAGTCAGTACATATTGTAATATTCTCATGAACAACTAGTTCTTCCAGCTGGGTCCCTATTAATCCACTTATAGGTATTATAATGTATTTCATCCATCGTAGATACTCCTATAACCTCACACATTAGGGGGTATATGTTATATAAATATTTTCCTCACCCTATGCAAACTTGCACAGAGGGCCTTTTTCCATTTCCCTATGCAGACTTGAAGTCCCTTTTTGCAAATCCCAGAGCTAAAAATATTATTTTTCCACATATACGTGCCCTACCTATTGTACAACATGTGTATACATAGGTTGCACCACTACAACCCATGTACATTGGGTTTTGTGCCCAAAATTAAAAAATGGTGTTGGATTTCCATGTCACGTCACGCGATCCATGATCCTTGACCTTCCATATACTGGAAACGTTCTGAGTCAAACCTTTAGTTCCCCTTGAAGGCTATAAATGGGACAAATCCAAGCTATGAAAAAGAGGAGAAGAATTCAACTTTGAGAGCAAATTTACTCTCGAGAAATTATTCACTTCATATTGAGTCTGCATCCCTTTGTCCTTTTAAGTTTGAACACATTGTTCATCCCCCAAGTTCTTCCCTACTTGATTGAGAAACTCATTGTCTCTCTTACATGAGCTTGCCTTTGGTGGAGGATTGAAGTGGTGGAGGCCCAACTGGAAGGGACTTAGTTTATCAGTTCCGAACCGTGCTGACACAGAAGTTTGTAATTCATTCACTTTTGTTGATTAAATTTTAATATAAATAGTCTTTTCTCGTCCAATTAATATCTTGCAAATATTTGAATTGTTATTCCATGGGCATATTTGTTATGAATGTTGATGGATTATGCTATTGAATGTGCTAACATTACATATTATCACCATATTCTTGTGTTTCATGGTTGTTGAGGACAAGTTGCAGGTGTATTGCTTTGAGTCAAGTGCTCAATGGTGGAATTCATCGAATGTCTGGACAAGGTATGCCTTTTGTCTTGTCTTTCTAGCATATTTGTTTATATAGCATACCTGATATTAGAATTGATTTCTGCAGTCATTTCCGTTTGTTGTGATTTACCCCTAGACATAGAGAGATTTTCCTCGTAACAGGGGGACAAGAATCCTGGGAGGGGAAACGAAAATTCTTATGAATGGATGGTAAGTTTTTGTCCTCGAATTTATTTGATTTTAGACTTCAATTAAAATATTTTTCTCATAATTATGGTCTACATTGTAGGGTTTTGATCAAAAGTGTAAGAGAATTTTTGAAAGAAACAAGATAGACAAATTAAGGATAAGTTGACCTTTTTGTATCCTCCTCATGAAATATGGAATAAATCGTTCAACATTTTTTACTTGTATAGGAATGGTGGTATGACATGTTTTTCCGAAAATGCATCACAAGAAGATTTCACTCCCAATAGTACATATAAATACACCACAAGGTTTTTTAGGTGTACAAGGGGGGTGGAGGATGTAGATCTAGATGTATTAGGAGATAGAATAAAATATGATAGTGTCTAGCTAAGTAATTTAGTCAAGGAAGGGGTGACAATAAAGGCATTAAATGGATACTACACGAGATTAAGGTTGAGAGATATGTTCTCAAACTTGCATCAAGTTACATGGAAACTAATGATGTTGACAATCATATATCTCTCAAAGTAGACTTAAACAATATACTAAAAGTGTACAATATATAGATATACCTCATGATTAAAATGGGTGAAATGCAAGAGATAGATGATGATTATGAACTTGAGAAACCAAAGAAAAAAAACAGGTTGATGATTCTCAAAATGTTCATAAACCAACTAAAGAAATATTGGGTAAATATTGGGTATGTACATAGCACAAAAGAATGGAGTACAAAGGATATCACTTCCAATGTCATATGATTTTTCAGGATTTTCATCTTATCTAAGTTCATTTCTCCTTCCATTGGAAAGTTTATGATCACATATGACTACACTACAAATTGATTGATTGGTTCTCAATTTATGAATTTTGATTACCGGCTGGAGTCACAATTACTTGACATAGTACTTGTTTATCATATTGGGAAACAATCAAGGTAGACATGTTTGTGTTTTTATTGTTGATCCAATAAAATGTCACTTTATTGTTGAGGCTATCAAGTTATACTTAAAAAAAAAACAACAATTTTTCTTTTAAAATTTGTGATTTCAGAATATTCAAAGATAAAAACACATATGCCAAAGAAGATACCATCATTATGTTACATGGATTATATCACCAAGAAAAATATAAAACAATTGATAGAAGTCAAACTATGGAGATTATATATGATGAGAATGAAGCCAAAGAGAAAAAATATCATATGCCTTCTTTTAAGGAAGTTGATGTTTTAGGAAGGAAGAAACATCCATTTAAAAATGAAAGGAAGCCTTCATTTTGGAATAATATATTTGAAATTTTTGTAGAGCAAGGTAGAATGGTTCTCTCTTTTTATGCTATAAGTGTATTTACATAATGTATAATGCACGAGAAAAAGTGTAGATATACATGCATTGTTGAGAACATACAACAAGAGGAATATATGAAGGGGTATTATCAAACACTTATCAACACTTTAGGTTCATAAATATATCATGTTTATAAAACGGTATAGTAATTACATTGTTTTTTTCCACCATTCTAGTTTTATGATAATTCCAACTTAAAAAGATTATCATAAAACGGTATAGTAATTACATTGTTTTTTTCCACCATTCTAGTTTTATGATAATTCCAACTTAAAAAGATTATTTTATGATAATGTCATTTATCATAAATATAATCTTACACTTCTAGAGAGACCATTTATGAATGTTGAAGATACTGCTCTTCTTCTAAAGAGACCATTTATGAATGTTGAAGATAATCCTTTCCTTCTAGAGCCACCATTTATGGATGTTGAAGATAATCTATTTATAAATCAAGGAAATATTGATGTTGTTGCAATTGGAAATACATTATCAAGTGATAAGTTTTGATTCACATGGAATATATCAAGATATTCTCCTCATGCCATAATTTTCTACAAGGATTATCAAATACTCATCTCAATTTTCATTAATGTTTCTCAAGTAGAAAATGGTGAACCATTGGTACATGAACCTATAGAAGAATGTTCTATCAAGGGTTCATAAACAATAGGTATATTCTTAATCAAACGAAATATACCAAATTATGTTTCTTTTTGTAAAAGAAAAAAAAGTGTGTTTTAATTTGTTTTCTTGAACATAAGAGAAAAACATTTAAATGATGTAATGTAGTACCCCCACTACTAACCCATAAAAAAATTCTAATAACATTAAATTAAAATGCATGAAACATGCTAAAACACACATACATATTGTTGAAAATTGTGTTGTCATTGATGTCAAAGGTAGACATGACTGCGATAGTCATGGATGTTATTGATATCATACGCAGGGGGAGATTAATTGTTGTTAATGAAAGGGGGAGACTATGAATGATTCCATGCATTATGTTAATGAGTTTCTGCATATCTACTCTATGTGAATAAAGAAAAGAAGAAAGAAATGACCCTGAATAAATCGAGGAACGAGATATGATGGGGGAGTCTCTGAGAATCAAACTAGACGAACAAAGGAAGCATCCAGAATATGAATTGGACCAGATAGAGGAAGAAGAGAGTAGAGAGTTTTCGAGTTGCAAGAATCGTGTGCAAAATGTGTAAATTTCTTTGTGAGAATAAGATAAATATGAATGGGAGTCGAAGGAGAACAATTCTAGATGAACAATTTTTGTGACTGCATTGATGAGTGATCACACTCCGAGAAAACAGAAGAAGCCTGGACATGTATTGAGCCTGACAAAGAAAGATCTTAATGGTATGATTAAAAAAATGATAAAGGATTTATCCCAAATTCATTGGGTAAATCATGTTCAAAGTGTTTATAATGAAAAGGTGTTATCACTTAGGTTGAATGAAAACAAGAAAGTCATGGAACCTTGCACACATAGTTAACTTTTTTCATGGAGAACGATGGATCCAGAATCGGTTAAATCCTGATCGTTCATCTCCGGAAATCAATGGATAAGGTCAAAGTACTAGGGACCAATACCCTATGGGCCATCTCAACCATGTTAGCACCATGATAGAAACCTTATTAGTGCCACGTGTCTAGTCAGATGAGTGCCACTTCACAAGGAGTCCACGTTAGTTCCATAAAAAGAATCTTTGTAGATGCCATGTTTCAGGACACGTATCGATACCATCTCATCTCGTATACATGAAGAACTAGTCCATGCGGAAGCCATTTCATTTGCAACATCAACATAATAGATCTCAAAAAATGACTAAGTTTCAAGACATTGCAGAGATAATGAAGCGACAGATAATCAAGAGTATGTGAAGAAATGAGCGTGAACCCACAGACCCACGGTGATATGTAAACAATTGGCTAAGTATGAGGATTTGGTCAGATAAATGAGATCGTGGTCATAGACAAGTGAATCGGGAAAATGTCGTAGACTCACGACCTGTGGTAAGAACTCGAAAATTGACTTAGTGTCAAGAGTGAATAAGGCAGATGGAGATGTCGGGGAGCATTGTGAATTGTGAGAAATTGTCTAAGTATAGGTGCAAAGTGAGTGTTGTGGAACACAAATATGTATTCTGAAGGTCACGTAAGTTTGAATGGAGATGTCATGGACCTGTAGACCTATGGTGAGAGTTCGAAAAATTGTCTAAGTATGGGTGCAAAGTGAGTACGATAGAACATGAAGGTGTATTCTAGGGACCTCAGAAGTATGTATAGAAGAAATAATCAAGCCAAAATATCGACAAATGAGATTGAATCAGAGTCCAGATCATACTGTCATCATTGAAGCTATGTTGTATGAGATCAATGATTGATATTTAATCAAGAAGATGATCGGATGTCGGTTGTGCACTATAGTTGCATGGTGTGTAAATGGAACAACAGTGAAGATGAAATCGAGGTATGGATCATATGGTTGCTGAGTGACGAGGTATGTGTTGTGTGTCTTGATGGGTAGAGAATTAGATCGACGACTAATGTTCAATCTAATATATGATCAGATGATGGATTTAAGATGAAGAATCAGAGGTCTCGATATGCTTAAAAGAGATCAATGGATGAGAATTGATTAGGAACTAGATCCAACGGGCGTTGAGAAATGAGGTCATTTGTGTGTTGTATTAGACAGAGAATAACAAAAGATCGATGGTCAAGATAAAATCAAGGTCATGTTGGACGCATGTTGAGCGTCAAGGTTTGTAATGTGAATAGAGAAAGGATTGGTGATAACCCCTATTTTGAGAATATATGTAGCCGACCTTAGGGACATATTTTTTATTTGGAAAAATCCATGGAAACATGGACTATATAAATATCATTGCCCGAATCTATTTTTAATGGGTGTGTGAAGTGTGAAGAGTGTAGAGGAAGTGAGTGTGGATTGTGTGAAGAGAATATCTAAGGTTCATAGGTCCGAGGATGCCAAAGAATGAAAGGAAGGTAAGGTAATCATCTACGGATGGTTGGGAAGTGCAAGGTTTAAGTAACTTCTTAAATTAAGCATATTGTGAACAAAAGGTGGTGTGACAAAAGAGACAAAGTAACATTTGTATGCAAGTGAAGGATTGAGGGAAAGAGAATATTTGACATTATTGATAGATTGAGGAGATTGGTATCTCTAGTAGGTTGGTTCCTACAAATTGCTGAGTTGGTGTTTAGCTAAGGGGATTGGTGTCTCCTGCAGGTTGGTGCCTACAAATATATAATTTCTAGGTTGGTTCCTAAGGACAAGTGTTGATTTGGTGCTACACTAAGGGGATTGGTGTCTCCTGCAGGTTGGTGCCTATAAACATTGTAACAATAGGTTGGTGCCTACATGATTACATAAAATAAGTATTTTATGGTTTTATCCCATTTAGGTTTCCATGTTAAATCTTTATGTACTGTGGATTGTGTGGTTTGCGTTTTTATATTTAACTACTATAGTTGGTAAAGTAACATAAATCTTGTAAGAAAATAAAAAAGTAGTACTATACTGATTCACCCCTCCTCTCAATATAAGTAAGTTTGGAAACAATTGGTATCATAGTGAGTTCCTTCATAAACAATCTAACCACAGGAAGGTGAATCCATACAACACAAATGGATAAACATGAATGTTTTTCTACAAACAATGCTTCATTATTTGATGGATCAAATTATTCTTTATGGAGCATAAAAATGAAAAACTATCTGATGTCACTTGGGTTTGACATTTGGAGTGTAGTTGAGAATGGTTAGACTGCCCCAAAAACTACACCAGTTGATACACATGGGAAGAGGATCAATAACAATAATTCTAAGGCTAAGAACGCAATTTTGTGTGATCTGGCATAATCAATATTTGTCAAAGTCGTGCATTGTCGTTCAACAAAAGAGGTATGGGACAAGTTATAGAAAATATATGAAGGGGATGATAAGGTCAAGAAAGAAAAAATACAAATCCATAGAGGACAATTTGATACCATTAAGATTAATGAAGAAGAGATTATAAAAACCTATTTTCTTCGTTGTAGATGAGATTTTCAACACTATAAACAAATTGGGTGAAGATATTGAAGAAACCATCATTGTGAAAAAAGTTCTTAGATCAATTCCCTCAATATTTAATCCCAATATAGATGCCATTGAATAATTAAAACACCTAGATGAGTTGACAATGGATGAGTTGCACAAAATCCTCACTGCATATGAAATGACCATAGAAAAAGATAATCCAACAAAGCTATCAAGGAAGGAAGCATCATTTAAGGCATCAAAGAAGATAAATACAGAAGAATACAATAATATTTACAACTCAGATAGTGAATCAGACACAAAAGAAGCTAACTTTGTCAGAAATCTCAAGAGGGGGACAGGAAAATACAAAGGTAAGATTCCCTTCAAACGCTTTAATTGTGGAGAAGTAGGACACTTTTCTAATAAATGTCCTTATGAAAGGAATGGAAATATCAATGTGAAATAAGATTCTAGTTCAAAAGGTACAATAAGGGTAAGACTGAAAAGAGGATAAATTTCTATAGAAAAAAGAAGAATCTATATACCAATGAAGATAACATATTGTATGATGATAGTGATAGTGAAATAGAAGAAATTATTGTTATGGGTCTAGAAAGATAGACTCATGTCCCGGAAAATGAAAATACATACTCAAAAGAAGAAGAAGATCCCAAGAATGATGCAGAAGTAGATCTTGAAGGAGATCTCATAAGTTCTCTAAATGAAATAGAAAAATTTAGGAACAAGAATTGGCTACTAAAGGAGCAGTTGAAGAAGTACATAAAAGAAATGCTCGAGATAAAATAAAGTTCTAATGAAACTAAAAAGGTCATCATCAACTTAAAACCTCAAGTAGAAAAGGAAAAGAGAATTGAATAAGTCTTAAGAGCCCAGCTAAAAGAAAAAGAAGATGTTTGCAACAGTCTAGAATCTGAAATAGTTTATCTAAGAAAGGATTTGGAAAGATCACATATCAATATGAAATTTGAAAAGACTTGTACAACCTTGAAAGAAATCCGAAACTTTCAAATATCACCATTTGACAAGATTGGTATTGGCTACAGTGAAAATAAGGAAGTTGCTAATGAAGAAGCCTCAACCTCTTCAAAACAATCAAGTCACTACTATAAATGGATAGAATTTCCGATGCACTATTGTTGTACCCTCGACATTTGACGTCACTCAACCGCCACTTATGAGGGCTCAACAGGCGTCAGAAAATATCCCGTGGTTTTTCCGACGTTGGACTATCGTTGGTATTCTGACTCCACTAATGTCTAACGACCGACGACCTTTAAAAATTAATTTCAAAGGACAACCAAAAAACTACCGACGAATTTCATTGGTCACTTTGTAATGGTTACGACATCATCCGTAGGAAAGAATGTAACAGTTGCGACGTCTACCGTATACGTGTACGATGAACCATACCGACGAAGGATGTTGGAAGGCATAGCATAGGCGATATTACTGGAGAAATTACTGACGAACAACATCAAAAGCATTTTCTTTATTCCGACACTATCCATTGGAATTGACTGACGTCTATTGTCGCTACACTACTACATCTGCCGATGCAAACGATGAGCGTGTTGTGGTTCTGATGCTTTGATGGTAGCGTTTCCTGTCGGAAAGTCTGACCTGTAGTAGTCAGAAGACTGACGGACCTGAATATTTAAAAAAAAAAAAATGTTGAAAAGAGATGAAATATAACCTGAATATGATCCACATAACATCATTCAAGAAGCTAAGGCCAATTTTGCACATGGAAGGAAGAGTATAAGCATGAGGAAAAGCCTAGGATCCACATAACATCATTCAAGAAGCTAAGGCCAAGGTTGCACATGGAAGGCAAAGTATAAGCATGAGGAAAATCCTGATACTCGAAGGTTGGCTACTAAACATTATTATGCATCTGACCGACCTGCATGAATGGTCTGGCTGATGGTCCCACATACATCAATGACACAAACTAAAATAAATGGCATTAGATAGAGAAGGCCATTTTTCGAAAAAATTCATGTTTAGGTTTGCATGAACATGAATATGGTTCAATACCCAATGGAATAAGGTTAGGATTGTATTTAATACACCAATGATGATAGGAGGTTGTAGTTTCATCGAGGGATGACAAGTGAGTTATAATGCCAACCATGGTTGCAACAACTAAATTAAGATATTTCCTACACTCTTGCTTGTGCAAATTGGTAATACGTAAATGATTGATTAGTATCCAAAATAAAAATGATTTTGAAATGGAGGATTCTTTACTCACATGCCTCATATGCCTTGCATAAGTATACAAAATTCCCTCCATAAACAAATAGATATTGTCAAAGAGTTCTAACACTTTTCTACTTGGTTGATGAAAAGAAGTTATTCTAGTGTGCCCCTATGATGCTGCATTCACCAAAACAATCTGGAACATTCACCAATGAATCAAAAACCTCTATTTCTTTCTATATTTGTAGATTTCGTGACTGGAAAGACATTGTGTATCTACAATGACCCGTGAGGGTTAAGGATTTACTGCTCAAATGCTCTGACAATGAAAACATCCAAATTGTTGAATAAATCCAACACAATAATGCCAAACCTAGAATTGGATAAAAAAATAAAGAAAAAGAGCTAATATCCTAAACCAAAGGAAGATCTAAAGTGATTTAATACCAATGATGTGGGAAACCACAACATGAGCATATTTCTACACCAAAGGTGTGAAAAATCAAATCTCTGACTAAATTTTATTAAACAATCATGGGATTATATAACATTATATGTAGAAAAACAACTCAACAAACATGGAGATAATATCCTAACCCAAAGGAAGATCTGAAGTGATCTAATACCAATGATGTGGGAAACCACAACATGAGCAGACCTTACCAAGTGAGAGAGAGATGACCAACATGAAAAACAAATCACAGCAGACCCCAAAAACAAGATGACCTCAATCAATCAAAGAACCCTTAGAGACCAACGTTGCCTTGTAACCATCCACTTTGGGTCACGTTACTCTTAACACATTAGGAAACTCTAGAGGGTCACAACATCGTTCCTTGAGGCACGCCACACAACACAAAGGTACAAAATAGGTCACAAGAGGTAGAGGCAAGATGACAGTGCCAAGGTTAGGCTGCGACAGGGTCAAGGTAGCCATGACAAGGCTACCGAGGGGCAGCTACATGATGACAACGCCAAGGATATGCTGCGACAGGGTCAAGGAAACCGCGGCAAGGCTGTTGAGGGGTAGCTACAGGCTGACAGTGCCAAGGATAGGCTGCGGCAGGGTCAAGGCTACCGAGGGGCAACTACAGGCTGACAGTGCCAAGGATAGGCTACGATAGGGTCAAGGAAACCACGATAAGGCTGTCTAGGGGAAGCTACAGGCTGACAGCGTCAAGGATAGGCTATGATAGGGTCAAGGCTTCTAAGGGACAATTACAGGTTGACAACGCCAAGGATAGGCTGCGACAGGGTCAAGGAAGCCACGACAAGGCTGTCGAGGGGCAACTACAGGCTGACAGTGCCAAGGATAGGCTGCGGCAGGGTCAAGGTAGCCACAAAAAGGTTGTCGAGGGGTAGATATAGGCTAACAATGCCAAGGATAGGCTGCGACAAGGTCAAGGCAGCCACGACAAGGCTGGCAGTGCCAAGGAGGGGATTTGTTGTTGCTCCGGTGGATCGAGGGAGGTTTGGTCCAAGATTAGCCAATTCCTAATTTATTATCTACTAAACAGGAACAACCATGTGAAATTGGAAGATCATATGGCCCCTCCCCCCCCTCACATCACTCTCAATTCCCCAATACCCAATCTAACTGATAAATTTAGGGTAAAAACTGAAGTAGACAGAAATTTAATATTTTTTCTCACAATATGATTACTACAGATAAGATCTAAACATAAGGGTAAAAGGAAGATAATAGAAATATAACAATTTTTTTTAGATCACATCAAGAAGATGACCATTCATATCAATTGAATATCAATTCATAATCTGAACATACTATGAAGATATGTACTGTTGTAAAATAATTCAATGATATTCAATATGAAACTGAAGAGTGGACATAATAAATAATAATAGTAAAAGAGATAGGGTTAGAAACTTACCTGAGTGTGGAAACCCCCATAGATGTACTTAGTAAAGGGTGAAGTGTCAAACACTTACCTGAGGGCAGACCTTACCAAGTGAGAGAGAGATGACCAACATGAAAAACAAATCATAGCAGACCCCAAAAACAAGATGACCTCAATCAATCAAAGAACCGTCAGAGACCAACGTTGCCTTGTAACCATCCACTTTGGGTCACGTTTCTCTTAACACATTAGGAAAACTCTAGAGGGTCATGACAACCTTCCTTGAGGCACACCACACAACACAAAGGTACAACAGAGGTCACAAGAGGTAGAGGAAAGTTGACAGTGCCAAGGTTAGGTTGCGGCAGGGTCAAGGTAGCCACGACAAGGTTACTAAGGGGTACTACAGATAAGATCTAAACATAAGGGTAAAAGGAAGATAATAGAAATATAACAATTTTTTTTAGATCACATCAAGAAGATGACCATTCATATCAATTGAATATCAATTCATAATCTGAACATACTATGAAGATATGTACTGTTGTAAAATAATTCAATGATATTCAATATGAAACTGAAGAGTGGACATAATAAATAATAATAGTAAAAGAGATAGGGTTAGAAACTTACCTGAGTGTGGAAACCCCCATAGATGTACTTAGTAAAGGGTGAAGTGTCAAACACTTACCTGAGGGCAGACCTTACCAAGTGAGAGAGAGATGACCAACATGAAAAACAAATCATAGCAGACCCCAAAAACAAGATGACCTCAATCAATCAAAGAACCGTCAGAGACCAACGTTGCCTTGTAACCATCCACTTTGGGTCACGTTTCTCTTAACACATTAGGAAAACTCTAGAGGGTCATGACAACCTTCCTTGAGGCACACCACACAACACAAAGGTACAACAGAGGTCACAAGAGGTAGAGGAAAGTTGACAGTGCCAAGGTTAGGTTGCGGCAGGGTCAAGGTAGCCACGACAAGGTTACTAAGGGGAAGCCACAGGCTGACAGGGCCAAGGATATGCTACGGCAGGGTCAATACTGTCAAGGGTCAGCTACAGGCTGACAACACCAAGGATAGGTTGCGGCAGGGTTAAGGCAACCACGAAAAGGATGTCAAGGGGAAAATACAGGCTGACAACGCCAAGGTTAGGATGCGGTAGGGTCAAGGCAGCCACGACAAGGTTGTCGAGGGGAAGCTACAGGATGACAGTGCCAAGGATAGGCTACGGTAGGGTCAAGGCTGTTGAGGGGTAGCTACAGGCTGACAACGCCAAGGATAGGCTGCAACAGGGTCAAGGAAGCCACATAAAGGCTACCAAGGGGAAGATACAAGATGACAGTGCCAAGGATAGCCTGCGACCAACACATAAGAGGGGGAACCTAGCCACAATAAGGGTGACCAAAATATACAAGTCAATAAGAGGGGCTTAACCAATCACAAGATAACAACATAAAGGGTCATCTCTCTGTCAAAAGGTCGAATCATAATGTGGGGGTGTCATCCTCGTACAAAGGGGATTTCCACACTTTGATGTGGGATTTATACCTTCTAGTCTAATCCAAGGGTCAAATGGTCAAAGGCAAAGCAAAATAATACTATCTACTAGATAATATGCATTAAAAATATTCAAAAAATGTCACGGAAAAGTAAATTTATCAAGAACTCA
Source organism: Picea mariana (assembly GCA_032191745.1). Lineage (NCBI taxonomy): Eukaryota > Viridiplantae > Streptophyta > Pinopsida > Pinales > Pinaceae > Picea > Picea mariana. The sequence continues at coordinate 2,153 of JASDQU010436304.1, read as the reverse complement.
TTGAAAGGCAAAGAAAAAAAAAAGGTATGCAAGACCTTAATATTGACAGGCATATGTGAATTGTTTTTTATTATAAATGATCGGTATTATAATATTATACATCAGTACTAGGTTTTTTTTTGTTTCTTTGCACGACTTGCTGCTAATTTCCTAAGTATTTCATCGATATTTATGTCATCTTCTTTTACTTCCTTCTCTTCTATTGTTGATTGTCCTTGCATTCTCGCACACATTGCATTCCTTGTCACGTACTCATGGCATTGAGGCTCCAGATGCAGGTCAGCGCCTATAGAGAAAAAAAATATTAAATTTATAGGGCAAGTTATTGAATACGATTGATTTAGTTCATCAATAAGAAAAAATACGACGGGAATGTAATAATTTACCTGCCCTGTGCTCCTCTTCTGTTAGAGGATCTCGATGTATTTCATGTAGCTCTACCACTGAAACCACAAAATTTATAAGTAGACAATCATAATTGAATTAGTAAAAAGAAAAAATAGAATCACAAAATTCATAAGTACAAAAATATTAAGTTATATATGATTAATATACAACCATATTACCATCGTGGCTCTCATGTGCAGCAACATCATGGGGCTGCACCGACCCAATTATGTTAGGATTAGGTTGCACCTCACTTTTAGGAGGCTACACCTCACTGTCAGGAGGTTGCACCTCACTTTCATGGGGCTGCATGGAAGCATCATCTTGTGGTTGCTCTATACTATCAACAAATTGTTCTGCAATACTATTGATGGGCTCGGTAATATTGTTGCTCCCTTGCTATAAAGTAACATATAAAATTATTGGACGATACCAAACGAGAATGTATTTTAATGGTAATGAAACCATGTTATTGTGGTTAGATTTTTATAATGTACCATCTCATGCACATTGCATCTTGGCGACTGTCCCAAGATTTTTTGGTGATCAATAACAACTTGGTATCCATACTTGTAACCAAGACGGAGGTCTTCTGTAGTGGCTTTGGTACCAAAATCATCCCCCTACATTGCATAAGAGTATTGATTTTTTTTATTGGTTGCCCCATGAATTACCAGAAACCTGGAAGGCGATATAACTAATAATATTGTTAAGATGTTTTATTACTTACAATTCATGCCTGTAACTTCGAATAGCCCCCTTGGCCTTGTTACACGTCAAAATTACTTAACTGGATAAGTGTCGCATGTTCCTCTCAACTGTCATAAGTGTCACATATTCCTTACAACTTTCACAGGTGTTGCAAGTTGGTCACAAGTGTCGCAAACATCAAACAAAGCATACTGCCATAATGACGACACTAAGGAGGCACTTAAAACATCTCATACACTTGATTTGGAGAAGGGAAATTGATTAACTAAAGTCAAGGAACTCTTATCACCTGAAAATAGCTCTTAAAGAGAGGTTTTGAGGGTGAGCGCTCCCCTACATTAGCCTTAGGAGAATTGACGATCCCCTATAAGGTCTCAAGGAGCGTTATAACGCTTGCCTGCCCCTCTGAAGGAGCGCTATCCACCCTTGGAGCGTTGGCGCTTCCCTTAAGCTTCCTAGGGGGCACTACAGCGCTCTGATGCCCCTTTTGAGGGAGCGTTGTCTAATCTGAGGTAGTAGTTGGCCCGTTGAGGAGAATAAGGGGAGGATCTATCAAGTTTATAAAGCAGTTGCATTCGAATTCTTGGTTCTATCAGAAGATCTCTGATCCAAGGAAGGAATTCCTCAACTTGTTCTAAAGATAACTCAAGAGGTTAAGCTCCTCTTAACCTATATAAGTAGGCTCTATGATGGTGAAAAGGGGGAAGAATTGCTAGCATGAAACCTATGATCTCATAGGAAACACACAGTTAGACAAAGAAGAGTGACCGGTAAAGCTATTGTCATCCAGGTTGTGGATCATTTGAGCAGGGGTTAGACGAAGGGGACTTGACGAAGCTGTCGCATTCGCATCTATGATTGTAAGTACTGTTGTTGTTATTCTCATTAATATGACACGCTTTGCATGTTTCTTTCTATTTTGTGTCTGATGTTACATGAACTTATCATTGATAGATAGATCTATTTTCAAGCTAATATCAATAGGGTAGGAAGTGGTCGTATCTTGTTTGTCTACAGGGCTCGTCGAGAAGCGAGGATTGGAGCTCAACTCAGAG
>JASDQU010436303.1:10578-23954 GCA_032191745.1 Picea mariana | reverse complement strand
CCTGGTTCCTCGTCAGATTCCGACGGAGGGATCATTTGGGGTGCACTTTCCGACCATTGGGAGTGCGGCACTTGGGGAGGACACATTCGGGGTTCCCGAGCGATTATCAGTTCAGATACGGGGAAATCCTTCCGACCCATTTCCCAGTAGACCTGGGAGATCAGTTTGAGACACACATCAACCGATTTCGACGGTGGAATCACAAGGGCGCAATTTTCTAGAGCAGAGGGGGCGCATTTCCCCCAGGGGTATCCATCCAGGGACCAGATACACCAGTTGAGGTCCAGACAGTCACCAGAACTGTGAGGAAGAACAGGGTGCATTGTTTGGGACAGTTTCCAAGAATTTTCGAGAGGTATAGACACCAAGGCGAACTTTCCAGACTTGCAACAGTTGTCGTACGAGCTGGCATATCCGCAGTGGTTCTTCATCTCATCCATTGCATTCCACAACATTCTTCGAGTATCGGGTATTATTGTTTTAGTTGCTTTTGTATTTCGGCTAAGATTATTTTGTCATTGATCTAGTCGAGTGATTCATTTTATTCAGCCGCAATTGGCATTTGTACTCCACGGAGATTTCATAATATAAGCTTTGCAGTCTTTTGTCGCCATTATTATTTGAATGCTCATTTATATGCTGTAAACAATTAATCCTACACACACATTAGCAGAGTTTCCTAGACTAGCCAAGTCAGGAACATTACAACCTCCCTTGGGATCTTCACCAACTACCATGATGCGCCATCTCTCTAAGGAAGTGCGCCTAGCCTCTTTGCGATCTCCATCAAGTGGAGAGAGGTCTCTCTTAACTCCTAACTCCTTCTCAAGTTTCACTAACTTTCAATGAAGTGGGAGGGAGAGCTAGTTGACTAAAAACATGTTTGAGACATGTTTCCATAAAAATAGCATTGCTGATTTTTATTGATTTTTTATGTCTTTTTTACCTTTTTGAGAGCAAAAATTATTTTTGATTGATTAAAATCACTTTTTTGCCTCAACAAAGGGGGGATAAGGGTTTAAGGGCTGCCCTGACTTGGAAAGCGAGCACAAACATGGCATATAACAACACCTTATGCCACTTTTATGACTTTTTTGTCTTTTACAATTAAAATTACCCGTTTGTGGAAAAAAAATTATTCACTGAAAAAATTAAAAAATCCTAAGGGGGACTTAGCACATTTCCATGAGACTCTAGGAGGATGTTAGGCATGGTAATATACATTAGACACTAGTTTTAGAAGACCATGCCAAGGCCTGACCATGAGTGTTTACTCCAGCTTTGGAGGAATTGAGTGAAAAAACCCGAAAATTATAAGTCGCTTGAAGCAACAATATATAATTAACAAGTAAAAAAAACATTCTAGAGTAATAACTCCTGCGGCTAAACATTTAGTCTTAGGTGGCTAAACGTTTTACAAAACTCATCATGCTACACCTCTTATTACAATTCCCCACAGGGTATGGAAAAATGGTATAAAGCTGAAAAACGGGGCCATGATGGCCAGCTGGACTTCTGAACTCTGAATTTTGAAGTTTGAACAAGGATTTGTTCAACTTTGGCAGCTCACTGGAAGTCCATACTAGTGTAACTTGGTGGATAACAGAACCAATTTGCATGAGCCTGGACTGGACATAGATAACCTATCAGGTCCATAACCTCTATCAGCTGCAATGCAAATGACAGAAGAAACTAACAATTTTCTACACCTTCCTTTCATTTAGCTTTAAACAAAGAGAAATTTAGGAGACATCAACCTTCCAAATATGCTCAACTTTAACTTTTATACATCCAAGAATCTGTTCATGACATTAAAATGCCTAAGCAAAAAGAAACATTTTAAAGGTAATGGACTTAATGTTATCATTGGATTGGCAACATAACAGACTATTTATATTCAATCTTCTGTCCATTTAAACATTACATAAGGTTGTATGCTTACGCTTTATGCCTAGTATGTTCCCAAACCTCCTCGTCGGAAGGGGGAGGAGCTTGACGGATTTCTGCTTCGAAATGCAAACGTAGCTTCTCATGTTTCAAGGTCTCTACCATCTCAATCTTTTGATCTTTTCTAACGTCAAGCAACTGTGCTGCAAATGGCACAAGCTCCACATACCTGTCAAGAAAAATATTGTTTGAAATAAACACTCTCTAAGTGCAAGAAAAAGAACCATGGATAAGACTGTATTTTAAAGCTAACTTAACTCCACATAGATCGTCTTCTTAATGAACCTAAGAAGAAGGTATATGTGATGTCAGATAGAAAATACTAACTAGTCTGTGACCATAAACTATATTCATGCAGCTGCTACCCTAGATATTATAAAGCATAACGGAAAGAAAATACAGAGCAACACCAACACTGACCAACCAGATATGACAATCAGATAATGAAATAGCAGATGAAAAACCACCCATTTTACTTCATTTTTACCAGAATGTCCAAGAATTTAGAAAAAGCAAGAAAAAAACTGTTAAATATATAAATACACAGATAGTAAAATAAACAGAAAACTACATAAGCACCGATTGCATATTGCAAAATGAAAAATGCACACTATTAAGAAACAACTTCTGCATTGTTTTATTTTATAAACTAAAGTGTTTTCACAATTCAATGATAATTGCTTATGCACTGAAAATTTTGAGAACAAACAGAATTATATTTAACCTGTTCAGGAATGGCACCAAGACATAATCATGAAAAACAAAACCAACTGCCCATGGCACAAGCACCAGCAATGCCACAAACTTGGCCTGCATGTCAGATAAAACAAGAAAAATGTAAGCTGAACAGTCTCATTTTAACACTTAAACTATTTATTTGTCATTTCTTGTCAACTGAGCCCAACAAATTACAGACAAAACTAGCGAGTACCATACACATAAAGCAGCAGAGAAAAAATGAATATCAGAACTATCAATGAAATACTGCAGATAATATTAACTCTCTTGAGTTCAAACAAAGAAAATGTGATGGAATTTTTCAAGATTCAGTCTTTGAGATTTTTAAAACCAAAAAATGCTATTTGAGGTTTTTGAGGCTACACTTTAACCAAAACACCTCTAGCCCTCAAGACTTGTATGGATATGGAATATTAGGTATGTCAGTTTATGGTGCTAATAGTGTAAAATGCTGAAGATCAGTAGTCTTGTTTTAAAAATTCTGGTCATTTAAAGCTTCTATGCTTCACAATATGAGCATTAGCTAGGCTTTGTTTGTAGAGTATTTGGATCTTGACTCTTTAGCTCTTGCTGAAGAATATCCGCCTTTGATACTGCCTAGTGTGTTTATTACCTACATGATTGAAGGTAGTTTCGTAGTATAACTGTTGGATAGTACATCGAAGCTTTTTCATTCACAAAGTTGGACTAGTATTGAACTAGTGTTGAGTCTGTCAATTCATGAGTTCATAATCAATTATAAGCTAGTTGGTTATTTCAAGCAGACCCATGATGGAATAGGATAATTGTCTAGAAATAACAAATAAATCCATAATGAAAGTGTTTTCCTAACCAGGTCAATCAGAAAGCAGTATCATGTCTCTCTGGTGTGATAATTGTTAACAAGCAAAATATATGGACTAGAGAATAAAGGAATGTCATATAGAATAGTAGACAATGAGCATTTATATTGCCTAAATATTCCTTTAACAACAGACATGCCTTTGCCTTAACCAATACTTGTTAGTTTAACTACATATTTATGCATTATTTAGTTCACTACACGCTTCCAGTTCTTAAATGCTGTAACCATTCATGATGTGCTTGTATATACATGTCAGTTAATTGCACCATCAAAACCTTATTATTCATGTTTGCTGTGATCAACTGAAGTGTACACTGTATACTATCAAATTTGTTGGTCTTAAACCCAGCCTAAAACCATAACATGAAAATACTGACTCTAGGTGTAATTATCTTGTGGCGCAAAATAAGTGAACAAACAATGACTGTGGCAAATTATATATCTAAAGTAGTCCACAGGCACGATATCATCACTCTATCAGTATTTATTATATAGAATAATTTTAGGTTTCACCTAGGAATTTCCATCCAAATATCCTACAACTAAGTTAGAAAAAATATGCATCAAATGAGGCCACAGGCACCTCAGATCCGAATCACGCAGCAGAACTTCCTGCAGTTTATGGGCCTGCGAATAACTTTGCCATGCCAAAAATAAACTCAGCGTTGATCTGAGTCGATCATAGAACAACGCTTCCTCATGCCTCTTTCAACTCCAGCAGAGCTTGAGTTTTTAGTGGCCAAACTTCCAACAGCTAGGCCATTCAGCATACTCTCTGCTCAAGCAATGTAATGTCCCCATTTTTGGATTTACTTATGTTACAGATTGGGACGTCTGTCAGTGTAGCCAGTTGAGGGTGATAGTGAGATCAGGAGGTATTGAGGTGTTTTATTGGGCCCAACTTACATTATTTATCATATTTCATCATCAGGATCCATTCCGCACAGCTTGTCTCTGGTTTCATTGCATTCCGACGATTTCTGTAATTTTGAGTTATTATTGAGCATATTTTAATGAAATTCACCAAGGATGTCATTTTGGGCATAATATGTGAAGAAACACCTTAGTGTAATAGCTCATCAGAATCAGGAGGAAGAGCTCTATAGGATAAGATGATAAAAAGTGACTTTCAGTGGTCGGAGAAGCCATAAGGACGAATTAATCACTTTTTAGAAGAAAAAAAGGTTAATTAATTAATAAAGTGATTTTATCAAGAAATATTAGAAGTAAAGTAAAAGTCACTTTGAGAGAAAAGGTAAACAGGGGTATAAAAGAGAGATAGGGGCTTCTATTCTCTCATTATGTTGAATGATATTTTGATGTCTGGCTTTTTAGCTAGAGAGCCCATGGTACTTGGGGGTTTTGAGGGTTTTGACTGAATAAACCCTAGAGATCAACAAGGGAGTGAATGATTCTCCTCTTCATGATCCAAGCTTGGCCAAGGAGGTGAAAGATTCCTCCCTCACCATTCTACATCAGTTTCTATTCAGTCCAGATACAATCCAGGGGTCATTTGTGCAAGCAGGGTGCAAAGTGAAGAGTTTCCAGCAGGTTGGGCACACCAGTTGAGGAAAGGAGATTCGATTTGCCTTTGGGAGTCTAGATCTATAGTAGAACTCAGCCCAGGAGTGCCTTTTTGCATCAGTGTATGAGGGTATTCCTCTGCATATCCATTCTATTATTCAGTGAGGCGTATTTCTCTTCAGGAGGGCACACTATTCATAGTGGATCTAGTGATTTGGAGTGTGAGATCACTCCCAACAGCTAGGAGATTCATCACAGGAGTTCTCTATCACCCTATAGATTTGCAGTTGGTTTCAGTGCTTTGGAGGCCGAATTCTTAGCTTGCCTCAGCCAGAGAGGGCGCATTTTGCTAGAGAAGACATCACCTACAACAAGGGAAAGAGTTGGGTCTTGGAGATATTTGGTATTCAGCTTGGGAAGTCTCTTGGTAGATCATACCTCCTTCTTTCTATTGTACTTTGGAGGCATTATCAGCTACACTCATTATTCTGCTATCTCTGATCCAGATCTGCTCTACTATTGTATGGAGGTTAGCTATCTTTGATAAATAAAATCAGATCTGAGGTATTTGTGGCTATTTCTTGTATTGCATCTTGTTGTGTATCTGTTGTTGTCATATTACTATCATTACGTGCTGCAAAACTCTACAAAAACTATCATAATAAATCCTAACACAACTCAAGAAAACAAATCAGCAAATTGTTTGACAAAATACCACAACCAGAAAACATAAAAACCTTAAATGTTCCAAGCAAATCCACTTGGGAACATTACAAGCAGCAACATTTACACTGATTTTTAAATTTGCTCCCTTTTAAAACAGAAAACAGAGATGTCATTAAACAGAGTATTCAATGAGTTCAACATTCAATGAGATCAGGCACCAGAATGCCCGTTATTTCAACAATTCATGTCGCTTTTGGAGTGAACTATGTTGCACCTCATTGGGCATGAGGTTTCACTTGTGATTTTTATCACAATGGGTCGGTTTACAGCATGGTACATGTGCAGTTTTGGATGGATTGGGGGGTATGTACCTTCAAATTTTGCTTGGAAAGAATGCTTTAGTTTCTCTTGGATAGTCATGATTGATGGCCCATCTATTTGCATGCCTTTTTCTTGATGGATCAACTTATTTGGTGATGATTCTTGCATCCTGACATCACGGTATTATTTCTTGCACATTTGTATGGAGGTCTAGTCATTACTATTGTATGGTGGGGTATGGACCGTATGGCTCTTGTGGAGGAGCGCCCAAGCTTACTTGGAGATTTTTGACACTTGGAGCACTCTATGATGATATTAGCCATCAGTATTGATGAAGCGCTCCTCTCTTTGGTGTGTATTTTATGTAATCCTAGCCCTCACAATGGCTAGCTGACCCATGTTGACCTAGGTGGAGGCTTATGACATAAGCGCCCTTGCTTATGTGGCTTAGTTTGTCACCTAGAATGGTTTACGATAATGTGGACTAGGGCACTCATCTTTTTCTACATGGATCTCGTGCATACTTCTTGAGCTTGTTGACTTGGCATGGTTTTCGCACTTGATCATGATCTTTGAGGAGTGCTCCACTTATCCCTTGCTTGGCACATAGCTTGATGATGGTTATTCTTGGAGATTGGGCTTCATGGCACATATTTTGAGGTCTCCTTGACACAAGGAGGTGGTTACAACAGCTTGGCACACATTTTCATGAGATTTTGAGGAGCCATTTTACTTGGGCGCTATAGCCTATGCCTTGGGCATTATCATCCATGCCTTGGGCATTGTGACCCTTGCCTTGGGAATTGTAACCTTTGCATTGGGCGATGTAGCATTGTCTTGGCCATTGGAGGAGATCTATCACGGGTTTCTTGCATGATGATCTCTCTTTATTTAGTGGATATTGTAATGTCCCCACTGTGGGACATCATCCAAGTGCAGAGATTTATGATAACCAGAGTAGCCAGATGGGTGTTATAGCGAGTACAGGGGTTATTGAGAGGCATTGTGAGGTCCATCTTGCATTGCTCATCATATCTCATCATTATGAGCCATTCCGCACAGGTTGGCTTTGGTTCCGTTGCATTCCGATGATTTCCATGATTTTGACTATTTTGAGCTATAAGTCAATTAAATTCACTGAAGAGGTCATTTTGGGCACATTAATTGGAGGAACCTCTCAGTGTAATAGCTCATTGGAATTGGGAGGAGCAACACTACAGGATGGGATGGCTAGAAGTGACTTTCAGTGGCCAGGGGAGCCACAAGGAGAAATAAGGCATTTTTCAGAGGTAAAAAGGTTAATTAATTAATTAAATATTAATAAAATGAAAGTCACTTTGGAGGGACAAGGTGAGCCAAAAAGTATAAAGGAAAGGCAAGGGCCTCTACTCAGGATTCATGTATGTTTATCTTTTGGATTTATGGCTTCTAGCTAGAGGGCCCATCTCTTGGGGGTTTTGAGGGTTTTGACTTAACAAACCCTAGAGGATGATTCGGTGGTGAAAGATTCCACCTAGCTTGTCCCAAGCTTGGTCTCGGAGATGAAATACGCTCCCACACCATTCTAGTTCAGATCTACTCAGTGGNCCAAGCTTGGTCTCGGAGATGCAATACGCTCCCACACCATTCTAGTTCAGATCTACTCAGTGCAGGAGGGTTCTACACCAGCCACAGGCACAGGAAGAGAAGGAGGGCGCACCATTCTTGGAGAGAGATTCATTGCAGGTGATTGGCAAGGCTTTTGGGGATTCTATCACCTGGGTTTTCATTGCAGGGCCTTGGACATCATATCTAGTCCATTCATGAGGAGTTCCAGGTGCCATTTGATTTATTAGATGCATGGGACGAATTGGGGGGAGAGGAGCAAACTTCAGAAATTGGTTTCAGTCATTTGCTAGCTCAGATCTTCACCATTTCGCTTGGGACTTCACCAGGGAGGTAACCAAGCCCCGATCTATCATTCTAACGGTTTTGTGGAGCATTTGGAGGCATCCAGGAGTGAGGCCGATTTATCTAGGGTTTTAGGCATCTAAGGGGGGGGGCACATCATATCTTGGAGGAGGTTCAGATCCATAGGGTTTGAGGGAGATCTTGGAGATTCAAGCACCTGGGTTGTTCTTGCCATCACTCGATCTATTGTTTGGCATCTTTCTTGAGGTGATTGGACACATTTGGCAGCAGGGCCGAATTGTAGAGGAGCTTCAGCTATCCAACAGGGCGTGGCACCTTCCAGCTTGGGGGTTTCAGCATTCTTACGGCCCAGATCTACTTGTATTCAGTCTTCATTGTGTATCCAGCCTTTGAAGGCTTATTGTAGTCTTCTATTGGAGCATTTTGTAGCAGCTCTACTGTCTATCTTCTTAGCCATMTGTTGAGCATTCCAAATCGGCATCTTCATTGTAACAGGTTTCTCTATTTCATGAATAAAAGCAGATTTGAGATGTTTTTGTTTGTCTATCATATTGCATATGGTTAAGGTATGTCCATGATTGTATCTTCTTGTTTATTGTTGCAAACACTCATATAAACAYATCAGTAAACCCAAAGGTCGAAATCAAGAGGCCATTCAGCAAGTAAACATATCTAAACAAGTAGGTCAGTGAAGTGTTTGATGAAATACCACAACCAACAAAAGTTTTAAAAGACACCAAAACCGTGATGTTCCTAGCATCTTGGCTTGGGATCATTACAGATATGCCTCAATTTTGATGGATATCATCATTTTGGCACATGATTCAGGTGATTTCGGCCTATGGATGAGTGGATGGCATTGTACCTCTTGGTGAGAGCACCCTAGGGTTTGAGGTGTCTATGATGATCCTATGRTGATGTTTGATGAGATAGACAATCATTCTTATGGAGCACTCTGTTATCGCACAAACTATAGGTTGGGAAAAGATCGACCCAATCCACGAGATGGCAATAACTGTGGGAGAGTCTACCCACTGTCACCTTAGATAAACCCTCCCCTTGCTTTAGTGAAGGAGAAATCCAACACAAGGGGGGAATCCCGAGTGATGCTCGGGGGATTAAGATGAGGTAAAGGAAGATGTAATATAAACCACCCCTATGGTCAATGATGAAGTAAGAGGCTGAAAATGAGGTCTTGGGAAGTGATAAGAGGTTGCCAATGATTGATCCCTGCAAAACAATATCAGTGCAACTTGTACAAGACCAAAAATAGCAAGGTTGGCCTCTAAACCAATGGGGTATCAACAAGTTAAGCTTGTTGTCTCTAAACTGCAGCGATATGCATAATTATCGGAAGCCCAAGCTAGGCTAGTTCCTCCAAAATTGTCCACCAAGCAAGGTCCTACAAAGACAAAGAATACGCCCTCCAAGGATCTCAAGTCAAACTATCATGATAAGTAAATCAAATCAATAAAAGAGTCACCTAAGCATGTGCATCAAAAACCACCTCATCAAATTAAACAAGTGCTCAAAGACCCTATGCAACTTGCCAAGTTTAAGTATGGGAGGGTTGACTAAGTGACCTATAGGGTGAATCATCCCCTAGGTCTGAAATATCCCTGATCCAGTTGATCTGGATATCTACTACTGAACTACAGTTTTTGCCACTGAATCTGATACTCTGGAGGTTTCTTAATGCATTTGAGTTACTGTGTGAACATGCTTGGTGATTTTCGCATGTGTGTTCTAGTTTATTATGTGTTTTAGTTGTTTAAGACAATGCATGCGAAATAAGGACAACACAACTCACTGATATATATATATATGTGTGTGTGTGTGTGTGTGTGTGTGTGTGTATATATATAATGCGGAAAAAGCAGGAAATACAATAATAACTGGAAGCAGATATAATAATCGTCAGTTAGAACTCATGGATCGTCACTGGAATACAAATCAAGTGATAAGAAATACTCGTGATCAGAAAAATGGGTGCTAGTCTGTGCATGCACAGATAGATCGACAAAAAGTAGTCTGGCAGCTCACGGTAACTGCTGTAGAATCCGGAAAAGTCGCCCTGATGGCAATACTCGTCAGAATGAGCTGGAACTTGTCTCAAAAGATGTGCCCTGGCCTATCTCCTGATGACCGTCAGACTGAAGATCCAACCTCTAAAGCTCTGGATGTCACCCCCTGGGGGTTTACGCACCTCTTGGGCTCAATGAGTGCGCCCTAGTGATTCCACCAGTGGAATCTGACGATGTATAGCTCAAAACGATCGTCCTGGTCTCCTCTGTAATGGGTCGGAAGGGATTCCTCAGATATGCTCCGGAATGTACCCTAGAACCCCAAATGTGCTTCCTCAAGAGTTGCGCCCTAAATGATTGTTTTCTTCTTTCCGGGAGATTCCACCATTGGAAACTTACAACATGTGGCTCAATAGGTGCACCCTGGCTAGCTCTCTAATGGGTCAGAAGGAATCGACCAAATACTGAACTGTCTCAAGCAGTCGCACAAACCCTCTCTCTAACACTTGCGCCCTCACTGGCTGAGCTGCGCAATCACTGAACTGGATACTATAATGCACAGAGAAATACCTGGATGGTATCTCCGATAGGCTAGGGTGTCTCTCAACACCGAAACCGATCAATGGTGGTGGTTTCCTCCAGAAATCCACAAAACAACAAGGGGGTCGATTTCCTCCTCCTCTGCAAATATCTCAACATCAAATCATAACATAATGAGGAATTAGGTCGAATTCCTCCCTTTATACTCTTCCCGATCTAATTCACCATTGACATCACTTAAGCTAGGCGTTTTTCCTCCCTAGGTGAGTAATTAATTAATTAAGTTCCCCTTTAGCACCTTTTCGTTCTAATTCTTCGTTGACTTAGGCTTAAGTGACTTTTCCTATGCTTTTTGGCTTAATTCATTGTTTAGCCACCAAATCACCCTTATTTTTCCTATTGTTCCCTGTTTGTGCCTGACTATAGTCTACGGGAACACATAGTTCAAATCATAGTTCAGTAGTAGATATCCAGATCCTTGAGTTTTTCACTACCACAATAATTCTCCAAAGTGGTGAAAGGTTGTCTATTGATCGAATCCATGGGGTAACTTAGGTCTAGGAGTATTGTAAATGACCATGCTAGACATTTCCTAGATTCTCGCAGATTTCCATTAAGTTTTGATAGGATTTTTTAAATAATTAAAATTCCCGCAAACTGGGGATTTTTAATTATTGTTTGTGTAAAATGTAAAAAAGTGGTCCTTGGGGATTTTGTATAGGGGTATGAGTACTCAAATCAAATGGTTCATGAACCCCTACACCCTTCTACCAATTCTCAGTTCATTTGGACAAGTTTTGCTAGGCCATTGTCCATGACGAGTCCAAGTCGGTCAAAAATCAGCATGTAATTGGCTTAATTAAAATAGCCAAATTTTGTAAAAGTCACTAAAGTCATGAGAGAGAGTGGGAAAAGTATCCCAAATGCATTTCCTAAGTTGGGAAAATGATTTCCAACTTAGAAATACCCCCTTTGCTTAGCCAACAACCCACATTGACCATCTCCCTAGAAGAGGGGCGCCCCCCTTACTCAATAACTCATGAAAAAATGAAAATACATCATGGGATCCCCCAATACTTTGGTAGTACCCCCCATTCATCCCCACTACACTTTTAATTAATGCGGAAGGTGGCTTCCCCCTTCCCACTTGTTATCACATAAACTTGTCAAGGTCTTGTGAGTCTGTGGTTTCTACCTAGGTCTGTAATTTTGCTTGTTTCTCCTCTTTTGGCAGACCCGATCATAATTTTTTCTTCTCGGCTTGTAGTTTTTCTGTTGTTTGTTTTCGCCCGTTTGACAGACCTGTTTTTCATTGTTGGCTACCTGAGAAATATCGGCCTTAAGCTTTTCTGTTTTCTCTAAGGTCGATCACTTTTCTCTTTACCGCCATCGTTGAGCCATTTTGTTTCCCGAGCCCTCAACCAGTCATTCAAGTAATCTACACAGGCCGCAGTGGTGAGCACCAAGGGCAGCACTTAGAGCGCCCTGATGTGGTCTCAGTTCAACTGAGTGAGCAAGATCAACTTTCAACGGCGGAGATCCATCAGATGGAAAGAATCAATGGCCATCGGGTGATAAGGATCATACAGTTGCACCAAGTTTAGCATCAGACAGAGGTTCGAAATCGCGAGGCCGACCCTAGCCATTGGTATCGGGAAGGACGCGTGGCGCAGGATCAACATTTCGCTGACTCGCAGAATGAAGCAGTCAAAGGGCAGAGTCATGAGGACTCGCGAAACAATCTGGGCCATCCATTTCAGAGGGACGCATGTAATCCGATCCGAGGGATTAGGATTTCGTGACCTGGGTGGTTTGAGCATGGAGCACAGTGTGAACTCGCGAAACGCAAAATTGCGACGCACCTAAAAGTTAGGCCCATGATCACAGCCCAGGGTCATATGGAAAGTGGGGCCTAAGAAAAGTAAGCGCCTGATTGAGCGACGGGCGGCCAAAGTTGTTCGAGGGAATGATCGTGGCCGTCAGATTCGAGGCAAATTTGGCCGTCGATCCAGATGGGCCATCTCGCAAGAACGAGCATCGGGATATTTAAATCAAGGGGAGTGAAAAGTTAAAACTCTCGAAATGCGAAATCCCGAGATTTCATGTGGATAAGCACGAGGTCACGACCTGTGATCGCGTGTGGCAAAGGAAAAGGAGCTGCGCAAAGGATCAAAGCGCCCGAGTTGGTCACAGAGAAGGATCTGCGTGGCCTCGAGGCGCCAGAATTGACTCGAAGGAGTTGTGAGCTCACCTGGAGCATTCATGGGTGTCAGGCCTCATCCTGATCCTAATAAAAGTAGTTAATGAAAATGGGGAAGGTGGTTGAAACCTCATTTCATCACATAAATGGAAAGCATTGAAAACTGGTCGTGGAGGGCAGAAAGTCAGCCGAAAGTTCCCCTGCCATGGATTTTCTTGTGAAGCCCATACTGATTTGATATTGCATCTAACAAGAGAATGCAAGTGCAATCTGACAAAGGAAAATGCAGACGCAAAGCTTTGAAAGTAATAGCCAGGTCACATCTCTCATGGTGGTGAATTGTTCTGAGTATAAATACTCAGTTTTGATATTTTGTTATGGTGGATGGTAGAGCAAAGCTCCCGATTTGTAAAGTTTTAATGAACACTCTAGTTCTCTGGTTATGCTTTGTAATCTGAGATTTCTTGTTTAATGACACTCAGCTTTCTTACTCCCTCTTGTTTCCCTCCGATACTGAAAGAGTTCATGATTGATTGATTCACCTGAATTATTGTGACTGCATTATGATGAAAGTTTGATTATAGTGTTCTTATAATTCCTTTTAGTTCCTTTGAGATTTGAATACAAGAAGATCTTGTATTCGGAGCTTTTCCTCCTTAGG
>JASDQU010436302.1:124716-145669 GCA_032191745.1 Picea mariana | reverse complement strand
AAATAAAGAGTATGATCTTCGTTAAATCTTGTAACATGGAGGGAGTAAGAAATTTAATTTATTCAAGAAAAAAAAAATGTGTTGGAATAAAATTTAAGAAAAAAATGGGGAATTAATTGTTTTATTATTTTTGATAATTTAAAATATTCTAATTAAATGAGAAAAGGGAAAAATGGTTAACTTCCACACCTACCTTTTTGAGTTATAATTAAAAAGGGGAAAGAGGGAAAATCTAAAATGTTAGGAAACTAGGAAAAGAGGTAAACATAAAAAGGGGAAAAGGGAACATAAGGGAAAAAGAAGAAAATCAAACTTAGTAAAGTATCTACCATTTAAGAGATTTCTAATTTAAACTAAACTAGCAATTTAATAGTAGGGAAAGTCATTAAAACCTGTAAGAGAATTTCGGGACACCAAGGAGTGATTCTAGGAGTAACTCTAGGTGGGTGAGGGAAATAAGAGAAATTTATTAATTAAAGAAATGAATTAATGGAGGAATGTAGGGGATGGGTGACACTTGTACGGGGAGAAAATTTTAGGAATTTATTTTAAAAAGATTTAATTAAATAAGATTTTGGGAAAGGAAGGGAGTTCGAAACTCTAAATAATGAAGGAAGGAGAAGGATGAAAGATCACTTCTGTTTGCGTAACGTTACGTTGGAGGAATCTCTACTTGAATGACTTAGCTTGTGGGACTTAGGACACCCAGCTCAGTGAGGAGTGGTAGCTCGGCCTTGCGAGGAGAGCTGGGAGCTAGTCGAAATCTTTGGATAGTGAGTGTGTGGCTGCTTTGTAGCTCGGGGGGCTAAGGGGGAAGAATAGTACCCCTAGGATTGGCTGGGAGGTACTGGTGAAGTCTTGCCAGTCAACACGCGGGAGTTGCAAGGAGCATGCGGGACGTCCACTCCGAACATGAATGGTACGCTTTCTTCGTTTTGTATGGTAAATTGTTTTAGAACTTATGCTTGAATCTGCATTTTTACTTGGGTAAGTGAACTGATTGTCTAGATGGTTTCTAAAATTTTCTTAGCCTAGCTTGATGATAGATTGACTCCCATGGATTCATTTCTCCACACGTCTTGACCACCTTGCTGTGTTGATTTTAACCTTTGGGTTGTTTAGCCTTCGTCCCTAGCTCACAATTCCTCACCTGAGCAGTCGACCAGGAGCCTGATCTACGATTGTAGCCTTAGCATTAAAAGACCTATGGATCTCAACGCCCTACTTTCCTGTGCAAGGATGATGAGCGAATGACGAACCTGTTAGCCGGCTACTCTTGATGTTTGTACTTGGTCGATTGTTGATTCCGCCATCTGGCAATGACCTCTGTGTGTGGATTATCTTGTGTCCTGGAGGTTTTTCTTTATGCCTTGACTGATAGATCCCCTGCCATCATTCCATGACCTTTTTGCATTGTATTAGGGTTATAGCAATGGAAGCATGAATTGATTCCCTGTTTGCAAATTTTGGGCATTCTGGCAATGAAAAACGAAATGATTTCTTGTCTGCATTTTTTATATTTGGTATTCTGACAATGAAAAACGAAATGATTTCTTGTCTGCATTTTTTATATTTGGTATCCTGGCAATGGAAAGTTGAAATGATTTCTTGTCTGCATTTTTTTATATTTGGTATTCTGGCAATGGAAAAACAAAATGAATTCATCTCTTCATTTTACATTGGGTATTCTAGAAATGGAAAAATGAAATGATTCTTTGTCTGCATTTTTATATTTCGTATTCTGGCAATGGAAAAATGAAATCATTTCTCTCTCTGCATTTCGTTTTTACTTTGAGGTGAATTCTCTCCTCGAAGAAGATTTCTTCTTGCAGTTAAGAAATGTTGTTTTTAGTACCTTGTTGCCTGGCAATTTCACCCCTCTTTGGACTGATTTTTGTTTCATTATTGGGGCAATTTTTACCCTTGATCAAGACTGAGATATGCATTAATAGAACACTGCTACTAGATTCCTGTGAGTTCCCATGAAATGCTATTTTGAGTTTGTATTTTACTGTCATTTCCCATGACATTCCAATTACTTAAGGCTACGTTTTTACTATCATTGCCCATGATTTTACAATTCCTTGATGCTGCGTTTTTTATTCTTGATTGCTAGCCGGATTTTTCCCTTCAAAAGTTGATTGATTTTCTTATTGGTTTCCCGTGACTTTTCCCTTTAAAATGTCACAGATATTGTTGTTGAATTGCCCACGCTTTTTTTTTTTAAAGGTTGACATAGATTGTTGTATTTACCCATGATTTTTAGCTTTTAAATGTTTTCCTGAGCTTGTTGAATTCACCCACAATTTATCTCTCCAGTTCATAAATTTACCTGTTGTGAATGACCACGTTTTGGGATTTAAAAACGGACTGTGTGATGCTGAATTCGCCCACATTTTTAGTTTTTAATTCATCCAATTTCTTGTTGTGAATCGACCCCCTTTTTCCTTTAAAAACTTGTTTGTGTTTTACTGTTGAAGGCCCACGAAATTTCCATTCAAATGCGTGGCTGAGGTTGTCGTAAATGCCCACGGTTTTTCCCAACAAAGTTGACTTAAATTGTTGTTCACACCCATGATTTTTGTTGTTAAACTGAGGTGTGTGTTGCTGCCTTGATTGATCACAAAATGCCTTTAAAACTATGACAACATTGCCCTTCAATGATGGGTTGCTTCTGTTGTTGATTGGACGAATTCGCCTTAATAGCTGACTGTGACTTTAACCTATAAATGACCTTGGTTTTAGATAGCAATATACTCGGTTACACCCTTAGCCTTAAATTCCTTCTATCTATCCATATGGTTAAACTTTTTGTCAGACAATAAGTGTAAGAGTCAGCAGGTTGTACATTAAAGTTGCTATTGATGTTAGATAGTGCTTGGTACACTAATATTGTTATAGTGTTGAATAATAGTGTTATATTGGAATTGGTAGCAATGTATATATAATTGTTAAATTGTTAATGAAGATTGTGTTAGATTGTACTCAAGGTTAATCAGATTCGCAAGTTACTGACTAGTAGTCATTAGGCTTGCTGAATTAATTTGTATTAAAAGTTAATTTGAAATATAGTTGTTGTCTAACCTAGCAAATTAGACCCGAAGAATTAGATGGATGTGTATGGACTTAATTTAATTTAATCTTAGACGTTGTGATTTGAATTAGTGAATGTTGTTTATATATTGGCAATTGCTAAAGTTGGATTATATTAATGTTAGATTATTTGTAGTTAATGTCTAAACCATGATTTAGACTTGCTAATTGGGATGGCTTTTAAGGTCAATTTAGAATTGCCAATTGTTGACTAGTTGTGATTTAGACCTACTAATTTATTTCGCTTTAAGGTTAAATTAGAATCGTAAATGGTTGACTAGTTGTAAATTAGACTTGATAAATTAGATATGTAATTCATGTTAGTTGGACTTATAGATATTGTCTAATTGGTAACTCAACCCTGCTAAATTTGAATCGTTATTCATGTTAAGTTCGGTTGGTAACTCATTGACTAATGGAGTTTAGACTGGTTAATTGATCTATAATTAACGCCATTTTAAAACATAGGTATTGACCATTTAGCCTTGATTAATGGTTGGGTTGTTGATGAAGTCATTTTTATCTTGCACTTCCTGTTGAGGGTGTTGTTGTTTATTATAAGTAATGTTTGTACTTGGTTATGTAAATGTTTAATGTGATTGGTTTTTCTCACTGTAAGGGTTCTAGTTACTTGTGTAATTAATTTTGGGTGCGTTGGGTTGTTAGGATGTTTGTCGTTCGCTTAGCGGGCTTGGCTTGCTAGTGTCGGGTGGGATGTAGACACCTCCTTGTTCCTTAGAACAGTCGCCATCCTTGCAACCTTAAATGGTCAAAATCGATGGGAACCTGGTTTTGAGTGTTTCTTATGTGTCCTGGAGGTCCTAACCATTGCAAGGTAGGATGGGCGGGTAGTCATTCTTATTCTTCGTTGGTTGAATATCGTACATTGCTTCCAGGTGCTTGATGTGGTTTCATGTTAATTCATTATGTTTGTTGTGGCATGAGTTTCATGCATTTTGTTCGTCGTCGTGTTGTGATGTTGAGTATAATGTCATTATTACCTTTCTACACACAAAAAAAAAATAAAAAAAATTACACTTGTTATGTGATTCTTGTTTTCGTAACGAATAGGTTCATTACAAGCCCCATAATTCACATCCATAAAGAATAAAAAGTTTAACAAGAGTCTCAAAGAGAAGTTTCCTCTTATCCCAACTCCAAAGATTAGTTGATTTACAATTTTTTTCAAACCCATAATAAGCTTTTCATCCCCCAATAATCATTTTCTCAATGCTATAATTCCAATTGAGCTTGTGGTGAATACCAATTCCAAGATATTTTTATTAAGTCACTTCCCCTAATTTGTTTTTGTCATATATGAATGTATCATAAGGGATCTTATTGTATTTGATAACCATGACCTTAGTCTTATCAATATTAACAATCATAGCCATATTGGAGAAAAACTCCTTGAGGATTCTTAGTTGGTTTTCAAGATCATGGGGACTCCTTGCCATAATAATGATATCATCAGCATAAAAAAGAAGATTGATGACTATACCAGTGAGAGTAGGGCCAACACAACCTGTTTTTTCCAAGCAATCTTCTAACTTGTCAATGTATATTCCAAAAAGGGTCGGGGACAAGGGACAACCTTGTTTGACTCTGATATTGTAGTTAATCTCTTTTGACCATCCCTTAGTGTTTTCAAAATTAGCAATAATGTTCTCATATATCCTTATTGTAGCATCCCTCAACTCGAGAGGCACTTTTATCTCTTCCAACCTATTCCAAAGATTTTTCCTAGAAACCATGTCAAAAGCTTTTCTAAAGTCAACAAAACAACAAAAAAGATTGATTTTAGTATTGCGGAACTCCTCTGCAATGATCCTAAAGGTAACAAGATGGTACACAGTTGAATGGTATCTCTTAAACCTATATTGGCCTTTAGCTCTTTTACCGTGACTTTCTAGCCAAAGGCTAATCCTCTTTTCCAAAATAATTCCATAAAGCCTGGCTAAAATCGGGCTAATCATAATGGTCCTATAATTAGAGGGAATGTTTCTATCCCCATTTTTAAAAATAGGAACAATGAGGATTTGCGTCCAAGGTTTAGGGAAGCCCTGCTTGACTGTTAAATTGAAGAGCTTGTGTATGTGAGGGATAAGGATTGGCCTTCTGATTTTAAAAATTTCATCTTGGTAGCCTTCAATGTCCTTAGCTTTCCCATTTGCAAGCCGCTTAACCCTGAACTCTATTCCATCTAAAGAAAAAACTTCTTCCATTGTAGGGACAATAGGAACGCTGTCCATGGCATTAGGGAACTCGTAAAGACTTTTAAGGTAGGAATTCCAATCCCTTAAGGGAATCCTATTATTTTCTTTAGTATTGCATTTTAGAATTTGTCTTCAGAACTTCTTAGAATCTAGCTTATATAGTTGTGAAAGTTGTTTTTTCCTTTTATTGATATAGTACCTTTTTTTTTAAATTTTAATTAAGGCTTTGTACATATTGATCTTATCGAGTTTTAAGGACTCATTAGAAGCATCCCTAATGGATTTCATAGCAATTTTACATTCTTTATCATACCAAGGGTTGGTCATTCTATTATTCTTTTTATAGGACACCTTGAAGGATAACTTGTTAATAGAAGTGGAAAGTTTTAAAATTATGATAGAGTTATTCAATGTTGTGCTTATAAGTTAGGATATTTAATTTACTATTTAAATCCTTTAAGAAAATGCCAACTTTACTTTTGTCAAAGAGAAAATTCCTTGGATTATCATAATTCTTTTCAATGGCGCTCCTATGCATGGAAAAGTTTAGAGTTAGGGTTAAAGGTTTATGATCACAGTGAGGCTCATGGTCATTTAAAAGGTCAAAAGTTGTTATTTGGTTGGAAACATGGATATGAGATATCACATTATCTACAACACTACTACCTAGCCCTTAATACAAGTCATTTGGTTGGAGTTTGACCACTTCATTACTCCATTTCAAATTATTAGGTCTTGAGAGTTGCAGAGCTTGACCAACTGAGTACCAAACAACTTCTCAATTAGGTATTCAGAACTTCTTTTGTAGCTATTAGATAAAACAAGGTCTGCATCTAGCTATAAAGGATTATGGTTGGAGTCATTACTTAAAAGAGTAGCTTGTTTAGTTGCAGTCTTATCATTAAAGTCTCCTAGCAGGAGGATATTACCTTCATTTTTCAAACTATAAATATCTTGTTCTAAATAATTATAGGGACAATTGTTATCTAGATTGTTTTTCTTATAAAAAGTAGAATTAATTGGTGAAAAATAACAAATTTCTTTATACATCTTCTTAGCATTGGTGTCTAAAATTTCTATCCAAATGTATTGATTGAGAGGGTCAATATTATGAATTTGAATGTGAGGAGAAATGATCTTTCTAATATAACAAGTTATGCCTCCTATCCCTCTACGGTGGGATATTTTGTTCCATGCCTACCATAAGACAAATCCTTCTATGTTAGGGACCTTAGACTCCTCATTCTCCCAAGTTTCAACTAGACAGATAATATCAATATCACTCGGGATCCAACTTATCATAGGACCTTTGTGCCATGGAAAGCCAAAACAATTCCAAAAAAGGATCCTGAGTGTCCCAAATTCCTATTTATTATTATCCTTCTAGTCTCTATCCCTAAAAATAGATTTTCAGTTTCTAATTATTTCCCATTTTCCTTCTTTCCTAGCTTCTTTTACCTTTTGAACTTCCTTCCTTAATCCAACTCAGTCTTCGGAAATGAGGGCTTCATTTATAAATATTCCTAACCCTTTTAAGCTAGGAGATTTACTAAGTATGCTATATTTATGGTAATTTTACAACTTACTTTGACACAGATCAACCTATCTTTGTGATCAATTATTTTTCCTATCCTCTTTGCTTCTATGAGGTAAGTTGTATCAATTTGTGATTTATTATTTAATTCTTCTTTTACTATTTCTAGTGTATCCCTCTCTTGTTGTTCTTTTATACAAAAAATTATAAGGTTCAAGGCTCTTTTCTTACGCTCATGGTCCAGTTCTAATAGATTATTCATTTCCTCTTTGATGGGTTTGATATCCAATTTGTTTTCCATATTACTCAGGGTCAAATTCTTAGTTACTTTTTATTCTAGCTCTTTAATCCTATCTCTCAAGTTGTGATTTTCTTCAACCCCTCCTTCTTGGGTTGATTGTTTATGTTTTTCCATTTCTTGAATCCTATCCTTCATTTTCTACAATTCACTCTTGAGCCATAAGAATATATCCTCTATTTGAGTTTGAATGGTATCTTTAATTTTTTTATCAATCATTGTCTCTAGCTCTATTTGGAGTTTTAAGTGGACCTCTAGAGTGATTATGGGAGGCGTGTTAGGGGGGATTTTTGGAATAGGTGGTAGAGTGCTCATATTAAAAAAAATAGAAAAAAAATGTAGCAATTATTATTTTGGATTGACTTTATCTCTCAAATCAACTTTTATTTATGAAAATTAAAATAAAAAATAAATAAAATATATTTAAATCTCTTTACATTAATAGATAATAAATATATTTTAAATTAAAATTGAATCAAAGTAAAAAGTGACTCACCTCATTTCACATGTCCAATTGCTCAACTAGTTGAAGAAGCCAAAAATAATAAAATAACTTCTTGAAAACAACAAAAAAGTATTATTCCCATTTATGCAAAGATCTGGGGATCACACCCGGCCTGAGCCACACCAACCCAGGTGACTTTAACATCACGGAGTGCCTTAACAACACACTTCGTCATGGACTTCCCTACACCTTAGGGACGTATTTACATTATGTATTAATACGAAGATAAACTATGAGCATATACAATCATAATCAACCCTAGTTAACCATAGTCAACTATAGTGATGACGAACCATGATCAACCATAATGATCTATTGATTAATACATTCATACATAAATGCATTAATGCCTTAATGCTTTAAAATATTAATGTATTAATTATTAAATACATGTTTAAATTTAAGTATTAATACTTAAAAAATAATAAAGTATTAATGATAAATTTAATAGTATTAATACTTAAAAAATAATAAAGTATTAATGATAAATTTAATATAGTATAAAGTATAAATTTAACGTTTAATATTTATTTAAATATTATTAATTTAGTATTGTATTTTTAATATATTACTTTATTAATATAACATATTGTATTAATGTATTAGTGATTATTGAATGTATTCATAGTATTGTATTGATATTTTATTGTAAAAGTGTAATACATTTATTATATTTATGATACAAGTTTTAATATATTTTTACTTTATTAATGTTATTATATTTTATTATTTTAATGTAAATTATAAATATTTTCATATCTTTGAAATATATTTATAATTTATTAATGTTTGAATTAATAATATTTTAATATTTTATTAATGTATTAATATTTTAATGATGATGATGATGATGATTAACATCCACTAAGACCTAATTGGTCTATCGGACCTTAAGAGGGTAAGTAATTACTTGTGATTCTTTAGAATTTCGTTTCTATGCTCGAAAAGAATTAAAAGAAACTTTCCAAGATCACCATACTTTTGTTGAATTAAGAGGGTAGGATGGTTGGTACTGTGATCAATATTTTGAAAATGAGATTTAATATGGGTATAGGCTGGACAATCTAAGAGAAAGTGTTTTTCATCTTCAACCTTCTTAGTGTCGCAAAGATGACACACTCTTTCATCCCGTGGCGTTTTAGGAATTGACCAACACCCAGTTTCACTATGGAGCTCATGGGAATTTGTTCTTATCTTAGCAATGTTTTTTTTTTATTTACACTTGGCAAAATAGATAGATAATTTTGATCTTCTAGATTAAGGTTGATTACATCTTTATAATAACTTAATTTTCTTTTTTCCTTTAACTCTTTAACACACCACATTTTTTCCTTAAATTTTGATTTGACATTTTTTTTAATAGTATCTTTATTCTGCAAAATGGTTTCTTCCATTATTCCCCAATAGTTTAGCCAAGATTGGGCATCTTTATGTCATCTTCGTTTGAGTCGATGGTGGTTATGACTTGATTTGGAAGCAATTTTAGGTAGCCTCTTGTCTTCCATCGTGTTTAACTTGTTCTTATACATTAGGTGTCTAGTCATAGCCATGCTCTCAATAGGGGAGATGCTAGTTTCTACGAGGAGGATGGGATAGGGCGTATTTCCTTTAATTTTGAGATTATAGGTTATAAAATTCTTTTGTATTTTTTCTATCTTTTTCCAGGATTCACGAGAGATACTACAACCCCATACTTCACATCCATAAGGAATAACAGGTGTAACAAGAGTCTCAAAGAGGAGTTTCTTCTTATACCAACTCCAAAGTTCAGCTGATTTACAATTGTTTTCAAGCCCATAATAAGCTTCCCATCCCCCAATAATCATTTTCTCAATGCTATAATTCCAATTAAGCTTGTGGTGAATATCAATTCCAAGATATTTGTATGAATTCACTTCCTCCAAGTTGTTGCTGTCATATACAAAGGTATCATAAGAGATCTTATTGGATTTAATAATCATGAACTTAGTCTTATTAGTATTAACAGTCATACCCATATTGGAGCAAAAATCCTTGAGGATTCTTAGTTGGTTTTCAAGATGATGGGGACTCCTTGCCATAAGAACGATATCATTGTCATAAAGAAGAAGATTGATGACTATAGCAGTGAGTGTAGGGCTGACACAACCTACTTTTTCCAAACATTCTTCTAATTTATCAATGTATATGCCAAAAAGTGTAGGGGACAAGGGACAACCTTGTTTGAATTCGATATTGCAGTTAATCTCTTTTGACCAGCCCTCAATGTTTTTAAACTTAGCAATAATGTTCTCATACATCTTTATAGCAGCAACCCTCAACTCAAGAGGAACTTTTATCTCTTCCAACCTATTTCAAAGGTTTTTTCTAGGAACCATGTCAAAAGCTATCCTAAAGTCAACAAAACAACAAAAAAGATTGGTTTTAGTATTGCGGAACTCCTTCACAATGATCCTAAAGATAACAAGATGGTCCACAGTTGAATGATATCTCCTAAACCTGGCCTGGCCTTTAGCTCTTTTACCGTGACTTTCTAGCCAAATGCTAATCTTCTTTTCCAAAATGATTCCATAAAGCTTGGCTAAAATCGGGCCAATCATAATGGTCCTATAATTAGAGGGAATATTTTTATCCCCATTTTTAAAAATAGGAACAATGATGCTTTGCGTCCAAGGTTTAGGGAATCCTTGCTTGATTTCTAAATTGAAGATCTTGTGTATGTGAGGGATAAGGATTGGCCCTCCGATTTTAAAAATTTCAGCTTGGTAGCCTTCAATGTCCTTAGCTTTCCCATTTGCAAGCCGCTTAACCCCGAACTCTATGTCATCTAAAGAAAGAACTTCTTCCTTTGTAGGGACAATAGGAATGGTTTACATGGCATTAGGGAACTCATAAAGACTTTTAAGGTAGGAATTCCAGTCCATTAAGGGAATCCTATTATTTTCTTTAGTATTGTGTTTTAGAATTTGACTCCAGAACTTCTTAGGATCCAACTTGTATAGTTGTGAAAGTTGCTCTTGCCTTTTATTGATATACTATATTTTTTTCCTTTTAATTAGGGCTTTGTACGTATTGATCTTATCAAGTTTTAAGGGCTCATTAGAAGCATCCCTAATGGCTTTCCTAGCAATTTTACATTCTTTATCATACCAAGGGTTGGTTGTTCTATTATTCTTTTTATGTGACACCTCGAAAGAGAACTTGTTAATGGAAGTGGAAAGGGTAGTTGTAAAATTATGATAGAGCTCTTCAATGTTGTCCTTATAAGTTAGGAGTTTTAATTTACTATTTAAATCCTTTAAGAAAATGTAAACTTTACTTTTGTCAAAGAGCAAATTCCTCTAATTATCATAATTCTCTTCAATGGTACTCCTATGCATGGAAAATTTTAGAGTTAGGGTTAAAGGTTTATGATGAGAGTCAGGCTCATGGTCATTTAAAAGGTCAAAAGTTGTTATTTGGGTAGAAACAGGGATATTAGATATCACATAATCTACAACACTACTACCTAGCCCATAAATACAGGATATTTGGTTGGAGTTTGACCACTTCATTACTCCATTGCAAATTATCAGGTCTTGAGAGCTACAGAGCTTGACCAACTCAGTACCAAACAAATTCTCAATTAGGTCTTGAGAGCTTATTTTGTAGCTATTAAATAAAACAAGGTCCTCATCTAGCCATAAAGGATTATGGTTAGAGTCATCACTTAAAAGAGTATCTTGTTTAGTTGCAGTCCTAGCATTAAAGTCTCCTAGCAGGAGGATATTACCTTCATTTTTCAAATTGTAAATATCTTGTTCTAAATTATTATTGGGACAATTTTTATCTAGATTAATTTTCTTATAAAAGGTAGAATTAATAGGTGCAAAATAACAAATTTCTATATACATCTTCTTAGCATTGGTGTCTGAAATGTCTATCCAAATGTATTGATTCAAAGGGTCAATCTTATGAAGTTGAATGTGAGGATAAATGTTTTTTCTAATATAACAAGATATGCCTCTTATCCCTCTACGGTGGGATTTTTTGTTCCATGTCAACCACAAGACAAATCCTTCCATGTTAGGGACCTTAGATTCCTCATGCTCCCAAGTTTCAGCTAGACAGATAATTTCAATACCACTCAGGATCCAACTTATCATAGGACCTTTGCGCCATGGAAAGCCACGACAATTCCAAAAAATGATCCCAAGTGTCCCGAATTCTTATTTTTTATTATCCTTCTGGTCTCTATCCCTAACAATAGCTTTTCGATTTCTAATTATTGTCCATTTTCCTTCTTTCCTCGCTTCTTTTATCTTTTGAACTTCCTTCCTTAGTTCAGCTTGGTTTTCGGGAATGAGGTCTTCATTTATAAATATTCTCGACCCTTTTAAGCTCGGAGATTTACTAAGTATACTATATTTATGGTCAATACAACTTACTTTGACACGGATCGACTTATCTTTGTGATCAATTATTTTTCCTAGCCTCTTTGCTTCTATGAGGTAAGTTGTATCAATTTGTGATGTATTTTTTACTTATTCTTTTACTATTTTTAGTGTATCCTCCTCTTGTTGTTCTTTTATACCAAAAATTATGAGGTTCGAGGTTCTTTTGTTACACTCATGGTCCAATTCAATTAGCTTATTCATTTCCTCTTTGACGGGTTTGATATCTAGTTTGTTTTCCATATTACTGAAGGTCAAATTGTTGGTTAGTTTTTCTTCTAGCTCTTTAATCATATCTCTCAAGTTGTGATTTCTTTCAACCCTTCCTTCTTGAGTTGATTGTTTATGTTTTTCTATTTCTTGAATTCTATCCTTCATTGTTTGCAATTCACTCTTGAACCCTAAGAATCTATACTCTATTTGAGTTTGAATCGTATCTTTGATTTTTTTTATCAATCATTGCCTCTAGCTCTATTTTGAGTTTTACGTCTCTTTCTCTAATGTTTCTAACTCTATTTGGATTTTGGCATCTCTCTCTTCTCTTTTTTTTTTTCTACTGATTCCATATAATCGTAAAGGATCTCTAGGGTGATTTTAGGGGGCCTCCCCTTGTTAGGGTGAGTTTTTGGAATAGATGGTGGAGTGCTCGTATTGAAAAGAAGAGAAAAAAGATGTAACAATTATTATTAAGGATTGATTTTATCTACTAATTTCAAAACCGCAGAGATCTACTATACTTGTTCCAAACCGCGGAGAAATATTAATTTTAAAACCGCAGAGAAGTAGTATTCCCATTCAAAACTGCGGAGAAATATTATTTCCATTCAGAACCATAGAGAAATACTATTCTCGTTCAAAACCGCAGAGAAATATTATTTCCGTTCAAAACTATAGCCTGAGTGGGCATAATGGTTAAGAACATGTGTTTCCTCTTAAGAGGTAAAAAGTTCAAATTTAGAGGGGGGTAGGGTATGTATACCTCCGTAGACTTTACCAGTCAAATCGTTGGGTGGAGGGAGGTCCCTTGTCCCACAAACAAGAGGGTCTCATACACCAATTTGGTGTGTCTTGGCCATGACCTTAAAAATAAATTATTATTATTATTAATACTTTAACAATTTTCTATTTAATATTGTATTAATGTATTTATTAATTAATGACTTTCATTAATATATTACATTATACATTGATGTATACATACTTTAATTTAGATACATTACATTAATGTTTTAATTATTTAATACACTCATGATTTAACACATTAATGTATTTGTATATTAATACATTAATTAATATATTATTAATATATAATTTAATTAATAACTTAGTACACTAATGTATTATCATATCAATTTATTAATATATTAATACTTAAATATATTAAAATATTATTAATAATTTTTCACATAATAATGTTTTTATTTATTGTATTAATACTCTAATGTAATTATCTAAAAATGTATTATTAATGTATTTTTACGGTATTAATATATTAATGATACTTTATTACTTTAATATATTATTTTATTTTTAAATACTTTAATACTTCATTAATATATAAATGTTTTATTAATGTATTAATTACTTAACTAATATTTTAATGATTAATGTAATAATATATTATTATTAATTGATTGTAATGCAATACATAATGATAATGATGATGATGATGATGTTGGTGACGATTAACTTTCAAGATCACCATATTTTTGTTGAGTTAGGAGATTAGAAAAATTGATAATCTCACAAATATTTTAAAATTGAAATCTAATATTAATACATTAATAAAATATTAAAATATTATACATTAATGTTTAACACTTTAATTTATAGTTTATATTAATATTTTAATTATTTAATCCATTTATAACTTTATCACTTAGTCAAATAAGGAGACACGCATGGTCAAATAAGATTCAATTCAAACCTGTAGTAGAACAAGATTCAACTGCATTCAATGTTTTCTTAAGGACAAGGAGACAGAATGTATACTGATAAAATAGAATGGCAGCGCTGCCCCTGAAACAGAATTGAATCAAAGCCAAATAATTGCATACATTTTTAATGTAGCTAACTACGCTCGTGAGCCTTCATCATTGAGCACAGATCTATAGTCCTAAACTGGCACCTAGTACAGCGCTGAACCTAGTACAACACTGAATAGCAAGGACTCAATGGGGTCGGAGGTAGTTAGAGAAGCCACTCCATTGAAATTGCAGGTTCCACTGGTGGATTTGGTGCTCTGCTAATGGTTAGTGAAGGCGTAAGACGCGTGCACCTCTACAGTATTTGGCTGGTGGCATTCATTCATGGCTTGGATAGCAGAACAATCTCCGCATGCGTCCAGCGCTTGCTGCAGCGTGCTCATATTGTTTTCCCCTGTTTTCGCCACACACCATTGTTGTAGCGTCGACAGAGGCGCGACAGTGGCAACGGGAGCGAGGGCGCCAGCGGGAGGCCTTAGGCTTATCTGGATTGCAAATTTGGGCATCCAAACAAACTTTGCTCCATGCCCATTGGATACCCTGAATCTGGAGTAGTTGAGATCTTGGTTGCCACTGCAGAGATCAATGTTGTAAACGGGCGTCCCGCCGGTGTAGAAGACGCCCCAGTTGCGCTTCGTGATGAAGCCATGCTTCTGATCTTTACTTTAAAGAGAGAAGCTGAAGGCAGGAATGAAGGCACCGAGGCACTGCGGGGTTCCCACCAGAGGAGAGGATGAGAATATAGCGATCAGACTGTGATTATATTTAACAGCGTTCGCGACGTTGGCTCCAGGATAGTCGGCCAGCCAGTTTCGCTGATCGTAATTTAACCTTCGGGAAGTCGAGGTCCGCCATTGCGGCCACCATGGCGTCCAACTGCACGTCCGCCATTGCTGACGCCGAACAACGCGTAGTTGAGAGAAATGTTGGCGGTATTCGAACTCTAGGCGAAGTACGGATACACGTCAAGAAAAACATATGAATCCGTCTGCTTCAGGAAGCTGAGCATCAACCGAATGATGGATCCGGGGACGTCGGATTTGAATGAGCCGGTGGCAGGAGGATACGACGAGGCCAACGCGTCCATAGCTACAGAAGTGGTTACCTTGATGGAGCCGTCGAGATTGTTTTTCACGAGCGAGGATTGTAGGTTCTCCAGGTCCATGAAAACCAATGGATCTGCTCTAGTGGTTGTGGCTCTCACCCTACTTATGGAGACATTGTTGATCAAGGAACTCCCAATACTTGTGCTCGTTGTTCTTCCCGGACTGCAGCACAACCCACATGCTCCAACTCCTCCACTGCCAGATGTTCAATCTTCCGCTGAAGCAGCGGCAGAAGGAGTGTGTCCACCCAAACCTCAATGCTGAAACCGTGTTCCAACTCTACGTGGATGTTGCACTGGAGCGCTAATTAAGAATGATGGAGCTCTTCGGAGGAATTAATTCTCTTCTCTAGTTTGTGTTTTTTCTTTTTTTTATGCTTCTCAATATATACTACTAGCATACCACGCAGGGAAAGGAAACAGCAAAGTAAAATGGGATATAGCGATAAACCAACAAAGTTTTGGATTAGTGATTTAGATTTCCTATTCTTAGTTGTCTTAGTTTCTTAGTTGTCTTAGTTGTCGTATCTAATAAATTCTATACAATTTTTGTGTGAAATTGGGTAAATCGATAGATTTAGACATGCAACAACAAAAGAAACAATATGATCATGAGAACGATCTGATTTCCTTTTATAACCTTTCATGTCACCACTAAATCGTTTGAATTTACTATACATATATAATTGGTTCAGTATTTGTGGTCAACGGAAGAAAGCTTCATTTGTGACAATCTAGTTTGATCAATTTAAGTGAGTGATCATTGTTGAATGCAAATGCATAAAATGGGTAGAAGGAAGGAAAAAACAAGCCATTATTCCAGCAAAGCAAAACTTCAAAAAGTTGGTATTTCTTTTATATAATATCACGATTAAAAATGTAAAACATGCAAGCAATCACTAATGTGTCCAAACACATTAAGACGAAATATGTAAGCAACAAGTGTAAACCACCAAAGCCACAATGAATAAGTTAATCATTTGATCAAAATAATGCATGTAATGACCCACAAGTGAATTGCACCTAGTTTGTAAATATTAGCAAACAAACTTGGTTTATTTTCGACCCTCACTCCCATAATTTAGGCAAATCATTTTCTCTTAGTAGTGGTTCTAGTATTGAAAGAAATTTGGGTAAAATTCAAAATTGGATTCATGCATTAGACGACATATTCGAGTTTAATGCAGTATTGGAATATAAAATGTTGTGAAAACATATGCTCAACTGGCACATGAGGTTGTGGTATAAAATGAAAGTTAAAAGTATGTTGGATATAGGTTTTTTGTTCCATCATCTAGCTAGCGAGAAGTACACTTTTGGTGTGATTGATCACTAGGAAATAAATCATTTAAATCTCGTGCTGGGAGGACGAGAGTAATTATCTAGGCTAAGGACTCTTGGGATTCATGTGCCTCGGTGCCTGTAATGCTCCGAGTTACTATATAATGTTGTGGTTGAACCTAGTAACATGATACCATAAATAAATGTTCACTCCCCAAAATAAATAACATTATTGTAAATGTCTAATCCAAATGCATGAATTTATCAAAAGAGGAAAGTCATATGTATTGAAAAATGGACCGAAAAATAAGCAAAAGGACAGGAAAAGAGTTTTTACTTGTAATGATTTTCTATTGAGTTGCTTGACATCTACCTCAACGTTGGCATGGTGATTGACAAGGATCTTCATCAAACATCTGTACACAGACCCAAATCGACCTTCGATAAGCATGACGGTGTCACTAAAATTCCTCGTTGCATCCCTGAGCTCTGGATAGGTGAACACCTAGAGAATTTGTTGGGGGCTCTGTAACATGTTGGATGTCATGTTGTGTCTAGGGGAATCTATGCTGACATATGATGGAATTATCTAAGAGTTAATGTCAGAACCATACCTCCTCCCCTATGGGCACAACCCACCACTAATGACTGTGTCCATATTGATTTTTTGTTGATCCTCACATCTTCCTTTCTCTTTCTACATATGAAAAATGAAAGCACTTCATACTACATGATCCTTGGATTGATGTTTCAAATCTTTTCCTTCAAGTTCAAGTTTAGTTTACAATTACCTTTTAGCTTAAAAACTAATCTACCCAATTGATTTCACAAATTGGGTAATAGGACCAATTGATTTTACGAAGGGTACATTCTCTCCATGGTACTCAAAATTGATAGGAGTGAAATTTGGATTACACACTGAATCCTTAGGGGATTTCCGAGATTTAGGCCGTCAAAGGGAAAATTGTCTTCATCTACATGCTCCATCATCTCTAGAAGGACTCTTGGGCCTCCAATAGAGTGGAAGTGCATAAATCATTTGGGGATTTCTCCCTCTGTTGTGGCTCCCAAGAGGTCGAATCTTGCGGAGATGACCCTAGGGAGAACCTCTCAAATACTCATATGAATTGCTCTCTTCTTTGGAGTTTGAGAATGCAACATTAAAAGGGTGAAGAAGAGTCATTTGATCTCTCGACTGGTAATAGTAAACAGAAAGTTCAAAGATTGAAAGAAACACAAAAAAGCTAAAAGGTCAAACTTTAACCTACCATATGGAGAAATCTTAGGATTAGAAGATTATTCTATCAAAATTCCAAGGTCATTCTTCAAAACAATTACCTAGACAAAAACTTTATAAGTAAGAACAAAATCAATATATAAATTTATATATGGATAACATATTATATAATTTTACATTTATTCTTGGTGAATCAAATGGTATTGAAAATATGAATATTTAAGATGCATTAAACATGTATCTTCAATAAGTTGTGGAGTATATATACATTTAAGCCACAAAATCAATTTTCCATATGGCTTTGAAGATTGCCTTGGCTAAATGACACTAAAATTAAACGGATTCCCACGTGATACATAGCAAAATAGAGTTATGAAGATAAAATATTTATGACTCGAATGCAAAAACAAATTATAAAGTTATCGTTCCAAATTAGAAAGTTATCATTTCACAGTTAAATATTGACAACGTTTTGTGAGTCTATTTTCGTTATGAAAAAGAAATAGAAGATACTTTAATGTTGCAATAATAGGTGCAACTTGTACCTAGGCGTAGACCAAACAGAGACAAACAGAGACAAGTGGTCATATTTCTTGTCCCTATTTTGTTTTGAAGATTTCAAAGTTTTGGGTAATATGAAGATTTCGTTATGAAAAAGAAATAGGACATACTTTAATGTTGCAATAATAGGTGCAATTTGTACCTAGGCTTAGACCAAACAGAGACAAGTGGTCATATTTCTTGTCCCTATTTTGTTTTGAAGATTTCAAAGTTTTGAGTAATAAGAAGATTTCAAAGTTTTGAGTAACATGTATTCTTATGAATCTTAAAATTCTTATGCACCCAAAACTTAATACTCTCGATGTATATTAAATTCACAATGTTGATCGAAGTTGAAGGTACATTTAAAACATTGCAATGAAACATTAAAAAAAGATGTAACTCTGTATTTTCAACAAAGCCCTACAAAATATTTAAAAATCTGTGCTAAACACATTTCACCAATATGTGTTTCAAGGTTTTATTTTTACTATTTATAGGGTTTAACAACATGGGAATTATTGGGATCTCCTGCAGTTAGGCATCCAACTATTGATAGGGTTTGACAACATGGGAATTACTCGGAGCTCCTGCAATTAGGCATCCAAGCAATGTCAAAACATTATGTGTAATAGGAAAAACATGAATATTTTATACAATAGATACTTGGTTGAATTTTGTAAATAAAAGTTATTATAAAAACTCTGAGATTTAGATTGATTGAATTATGTTTTAATGATCAATTGCGGGAGTTTATTTTAATTGATTCTTTGCACATCCTTTGTTAAGCAAGGCTTGATCCGTATTGATTTTTCCCCGGTGTCAATACAAACATACGTTAATGAAGAAAGTTGAAGCATGTGGACCATTATTCATCTTAATGATTAGTCGTTGTCACTTTGAGACATTTCTCAGTGACCACCTTAACCTCCATGGAGCATGCATTTATCACG
The DNA here is from genome assembly GCA_032191745.1 of Picea mariana. Taxonomy (NCBI): domain Eukaryota; kingdom Viridiplantae; phylum Streptophyta; class Pinopsida; order Pinales; family Pinaceae; genus Picea; species Picea mariana. Next base: position 126,510 of record JASDQU010436302.1, on the reverse strand, counting down.
GTCTGAATGATAATGAAAGGAGAAAGTTAAAAATGGATAACTTTTAATTTTTTTTATTTAATTTTGATTTATATTATATCATTTAAAATAATTAAAACTAAAATTTTAATCAATTAAATAATTTTAAATTCTATTCTCATTTATGTTATCATTCATTATTTATGACTCATTTACCAAACACATGTTCTCATTCATTATTTATGACTTATTCACCAAACACATGAGACTCTTAGAAAAGTCTCATTCTTAATCATTGGAGGAGGTGTTTTCGCTGGAACAACATTGAAATTTCTTCCACCCCTCTTTTAATTCATGGGGTAGGGGCCCAATTGTTACGTCCCATGGAAACGAGAGTGACCCTTAAGGTGGGTACAAGACTAGTATCTAACCCTATATATATGCATTAATTATCTACAAACTCACATTCTTTATTTATTGGGGACGAGGTGACGGTTGGTATTTTATACATTATTTATTCACTGGGGACGAGGTGAGGGATGCAATTTTATATTTAATAGAGAGATGCAAGACCGTCATTTTTCACTCGGTTGGAAGGGTTTCCTACACACTCCACATTAAAGACTGACATATTCCATTGCTTCTTTGTATTTGTATTCCTCCATTCCATTCAAGCAAGGAGGGAAAATGGGGGGCACATCCTCATCCTATAGCCTAGGCAAGCGATTTGATTCCTATACCAATGATAACATTTACAAAACTTCCGCCAGAGGCCTCAATTTGCCTCCCTGGACGTCGATGAATAAAAAGTGGTGAATTGGTGGTTGGCCTGCTTTATGTGTTACAAGTATCTCACTCCTGGAAATGCAGTGGGCACCGCGGGGTCCAAAACCTAATTGACATTAAAACAACGATAAATCACAGCCTAAGTTCGACTCTCTTGATCAAAATAGAGATGAAAGCCAAAGCGAGAAAGAGAGAGTATCATACACTCCATGATTTTCTCCGAGTGGGAGATGTCCACCTCCTCGGCATAGTGAATCCCTCTTAGCTAACGGCCTAGATTGGATTGTAACAAGTGTTGCATGGCAACATAGTCCCTGCCCAAAAGTTAATTTACCTTCAAAATTAAAAGTTAATTTGTTCACTTAATTCAAAGTAAATTAAAAGTTAATTGACCCAGAATAGCTTAATTGTTGGTACAATTATTTGGTGATACCATCTTGGATATAATTTGTAGAAATCAATGTGAAGAGAATTGAACTAAGAAGATGGAAGATTGTAGAATTAATGATATCTATCCTATAATATTAATATTAAACATTGTATTCATTATTAATATGTGATAATGTTTTGTTAAATTTTATTTAATTAATTATTCAAATTTATTTTTATTTTTCATTTTTCATGTCTAGCGTCAGTGATATACATTTTGCACTTCCTTTATATACATTTTGCACCCAACAATTACGGATTCACTGGTTGGCGGAGTAGCGGGTTCACATTTTTCATTTTCCATATCCAGCTTGTTTCATGATATACATTTTGCACCCAACACTTCCATCATATACATTTTGCACCCAACAATTACGGAGTCGCAGGTTGCAGAGTAGCGGGTTCACGTTTATAGTCATGCTTATGTATCACGAGTCCGACCCCGACCGACCGCAACATGAGATTTAGTAATTTATAGAATATTATAACATTGTACCAAGATTTATAGTAATTCATATAATGTTATAACACTTTTTACTTAAAGAATAGTATAAACAATTATTTAAATTTTATTCGATATTATTTTTAATGTTTTTAAATGTAAATTTGGAATTTTTGAAT